>CM067489.1:29029388-29066559 GCA_034552555.1 Semaprochilodus insignis
CCATGCAGCTTGAATATTCTCACACAGTTCCTGCAGATGGTGCGGTAGGGGTGGAGGTGGAGTGACACCAGGCCTTCTGGATATGTGATGCGTGACAGCAAACCACTCATCTTGGTGCTGACCACGGTGCCTCCACACATGGATTCGTTGGTCGTCTCCACCAAGACAAAAGCGGGACTTGTCACTGAAGATGACCCGCTGCCATTCTGAGTCGCTCCATGACAGTCTGGCACGACACCATTGCAGCCTTTGGTGACGTTGACGTGGTGTTAAGGACAGTCGTCGAAACAGTCTGTGTGTCTGTAGTCCTGCGTGGTGCAGCCGTCTGCCAATGGTGCTGGCCCTAACAGGATGACTCATGGAGGACATCACTGCTCGCTGAATGTCTGCAATCGTAGTTGTTGGGTCAGTCAGGTACAGCGATAAGGCCCGTCCTTGCTTACATCACATGTGCGGTCGAGCGTGAATCATTCGCATGTCTCATGATGTCAAACCTACCCACCAAGTTTCAGTCCTGTCAGTTGATTCCTTCTGCGTGCAGCTATTTGTGCAGCTATTCTTTTGACCACGAGTGTATATCAGTCTTAAACAGCCTGTTTAATCCTAAGGGAGGTTGAAAAATGATCATGCACAAATGTGTTACGACCATTTAGGTGCATAAAAAAAACAAACAAAAAAAAACAAACAAGAAAAAAAAAGTACAATGCAAGAAACATGTAAGATATGGGCCCTTAAAGGCAAAACAGCTCAGAGGTGTCTGGGCAATTAGCGTTAGCCTCATGCTAATGTAAGTGCCAGTCTCAACTTTGGGAAAAGAACAAACTGTTAACACGAGGACAGAAACGTAGCCTAAGTGTGAGTGCGAATGTGGGAATAAACGTAGCCTACGTGTGAGTGTGAATGTGGGAGCGCTCTCGCGCTCTCACGCTCTCGCTATGGGCAGACGCGAGCACTTCTGGGAGAAATGTGCCAACTCTGAAGAACGTGGCTGCTCTATGTGCGAACTGAGGCACATAAACTTTGGTTAAAGTTATAGAGGATTTCAAAGTGCTGCACGTTGACTGGGGGGCCATGAAAGTCTGCCGAAGTCTTCATAACTTTTTATGACTGTTTCGGAAAGGGGTTTTGGGGGGAGAGAGCAAGGGAGGATGGCGAGCAGAGAGAGAGAGAGAGAGAGAGAGAGAGAGAGAGAGAGAGAGAGAGAGGAGTGCCAGACACTTGAGCACAGCAAAAGATGCGAAATGATTGAAGATACTTTTAAAGATGAATTATGCATGAGGTGATGAAATGTGAGCATATTCAAGGCATTTTCTTAGCGCCACTTTAATTTCATAGGGTATTAGTCACCCCGAAATGCACTGCAAAAAGCTCACGCCAAACTCACAGAGACCCTCAGTCGTCGGATGCGATGGGTTCTGGAGGCGCTTTCCAGCTATAAGCATTCTATGTGGCGTACAGTTGAATTGAACATAGCGATTTATTATTCGTTTTAGGCCCGTGTTTTCATTGGCGATGTAATACACACATTCATCCGAGAAACATTTTTAATATGCGTGTGCCCTCCGTTGAGCATACTGGGAATTAGGTTTTAATTCAGGAATAGCCATTAAAAGGAAGCCGCCATTGTAATAGGCTTTCCTTCGTACAACATTACCTCCAAATAAGGAACAAAGGTTAATAAGAGATTCGTCAGTGATAGATTCCGAGTATGGAAATGGGCAATGGGAAAGTTTTATTGTAGATAGTGTGTGTGTCTGTGTGTGTGTGTTGGGGGGGGGCAGGGAATGCAATGTGTGTTAGCCATGCCCAGCACAAACTGTTCCTTGGAATTGGTTCTTTTTGGAGCTTCTATGCAACGTTTATGTCCATATGTCCTGTGCTGAAGACTTGGGGAATACTCACACGGTTGTCCTAGGCCAAAGCACAATTGTACTCCCTCCTCTCACAGTCATTGCTCTGCAAGTTGCCTTACACTATGTTAATAAGCTCACCGGACAAAAAATGAGTCACCTGTGACTGAAACGTACCTAATAGCTTGTAATACCGCCATGAGCACCAATAACAGCTGTGACTGGATTTGGCATGGACTGGGCGAGTTTCTGGATGTAGGCCACATCAATGTTCAGACACTCTTGGATCAAAGAATTGTGCAGTTGGGCCAGATTTGGTGGATGCCTTCCCTGGCTCAATTCCAAGGAGAATTTCCTGTAGACTGGGATTTTAGCCACTGCTGGTAGACCCGTATGACCGTACGCTTCAATACACCTGCAGATTCAGCTACTTCCTTCACACTATGGTCTTTGGCACACCCAAATGCAGTCACTCCTTTTAGCCGATCATTAACATCTGCTTTGGAGCCATTTTCCACACATGGAACGAGACATTCACTGCACTGTACCACCTCTTCCCGATCTATGAATCCCGTAACTCACACCCCGCAGGGATTTATAGCCCCATCATCTTCGTGTAGCACCATCTGCAGGAACCTGAACTTACTACTACCTTAAACACAGAAGGTGACAAATTTTTTGTCCGGTGAGCTAACTTGACACACTCTAACTGGCGTGAGGGCGCAGGCCCCAAACGTGATGGGAATTGTGGTGCCTCTGCAGGTTGCCACACACCTCTGAGTTTGTTAACTCTCACCATGCGCTCACCACTTCATGTGATTGCTAAGCATGCCTGAGCACAGAACTCAAACAGGTCAATGATGCACATGTCCCATTAATCAAATATAGAGGCAAAGGGATCACTCTGGTCTACAGCACCAGAATGTAACTGCTTCACCATTTAAGGTGAATCAGGAAACTTCAGCCTCATATGAGATCAGAGCATCAGGCAAAATGTCGGTCAAAGCTTGCTTGTATCCCTCAAGGGCATTGTCGGTAGATTAAAGGCTACAGCAGAGTGTGGCACGAGACTCCAAGTAGACAGGAAATGAACCTGCACTGAACACGCCAGCGCTAATAGCTAGTGCTTCTGTTTCCTGTTCCACCTCAAATGGTGCAGCAGTTACATTCTGCTGCTGTAGACCAGAGTGATCCCTTTGCTGCCATGTTTGATTAATGGGACATGTACATCATTGACCTGTTTGAGTTCCGTACTCAGGCATGGTTAGCAATCACATGGTAGATCCATAACTGTGCCTGAGTCAATCTCCTCATACAGGCTTGGGCACGGTACAGAGAGATCACACTTGAACTGGAACTTTGGGGTAACTGCTGCACCATTTAAGGTGGATCAGGAAACTTCAGCCTCATATGAGATCAGAGCATCAGGCAAAATGTCGGTCAAAGCTTGCTCGTATCCCTCAAGGGCATTGTCGGTAGATTAAAGGCTACAGCAGAGTGTGGCACGAGACTCCAAGTAGACAGGAAATGAACCTGCACTGAACACGCTAGCGCTAATAGCTAGTGCTTCTGTTTCCTGTTCCACCTCAAATGGTGCAGCAGTTACATTCTGCTGCTGTAGACCAGAGTAATTCCTTTGCTGCCATGTTTAATGGAAGGGACAGGTGCATCATTGACCTGTTTGAGGCATGGCTCGGGCATGGTTAATAATCCCATGGTAGGTGCATAACTGTGCCCGAGTCATTCTCTACAAGCAGGCTCGGGCACGGTACAGAGTGATCACACTTGAACTGGAACTTTGGGGGGTCAAATGTGCTTGGGCATGGTACAGATCACATGGTGGGAGTAAACCCTTAATGAAACTGCGGTGTCGCAAAATTTAAGTTAACAATATCATTAAATAAAGGAGTCGGCTGGAAGATTCCAACACTGACAACAACCTTGGAACTCTCGTATAGTTTCCAGGCCTTGTCGGCTGTGGGCTGGTAGAGTTTGCTGATTTGCCAACTCAAACACACCTACTGAACCCGCTAATTAAGAGACGCATGGAACAGGGCTTGTGTAAACAGGGAAATAACCAAACCGTGTTGGACTACAGACCTCCAGGAACAGAACGGAGTACCCCCTGCTGTAAACTGTGCCTAGCTTCCTCTTTCTATATTATGTGTTTGTGCTTTGTGCACCCACGTCTGACTCCATTAGTGAGCAGAAGTAGCCGACATCAGACTCACTTGCTGAACCGAATCATGGGGTAGATGAAAATAAAGTTGAGCTGACTGTGAATCAATGAATTGTTGAATTAGGCTTCTGCTTCACTGAAACACACAATTCGTGAGAGTCGGTTTGGTAGACCAAATCAAATTTTCCATCATTGCACGCATGTGTGTGTCTCTGTGTTGTGCTGGAGGCAGGGAACATCAAATGTATGTATGTATGTATGTATGTGTGTGCGTGCAGTTATGCTACATTCGGCAAGAAAGGAAGGGGAACGGTCCATTACTCACCAGTGGCCGTTTTCGGCCTCCTCTACAAACTGTACTACATCTCCCGCCTCCAGTGAAAGCTCGTGTGGTGCACGTGCCTCGTACGTCAGCTGCACTTGAAAGCGCACAGGCTCCCCCTGCAGGCATGAGAGTGAGACAAGAGAGTATGAAAGTGATTTACAAACCCTGCACAAGTTTACTAGAACAGTAGTTCTCCGATCAGTCCATAGGCATCCCCAAATGGTTTACATTTTGGCAATTAAATATGATTTTCAACAAATACACTCATCATCAAACGAATAGCTGCACCCAGAAGGAAGTGTGGGATTGCAGTGCTGTTGGGAAGGAAGATAAAGGTTACCAGGATCAATAAATGATGATAAATTTAGACTGATATGGGCAATATTTATTGAGCTACACATACAGAAGTAGTGTCTTTCAGTATGGTGCCGGGCTGCCATCTCAGCATGGAGTTGTAGAGGTTCCTAATGGTGTCCTGTGATAATCCTTACCATGCAGCTTGAATATTCTCACACAGTTCCTGCAGATCGTGCGGTAGGGGTGGAGGTTGAGTGACACCAGGCCTTCTGGACTTGTGATGCGTGACAACCAACCGTTCATCTTGGTGCTGACCACGGTGCCTCCACACACGGATTCATTGGTCGTCTCCACCAAGACAAAGCGGGATTCGTCACTGAAGATGACCCGCTGCCATTCTGAGTCGTGGCACAGTCCGGCACGACACCATTGCAGCCTTTGGCGGTGTGTGCATGCAGTCCTGCGTTGTGCAGCCGTCTGCCAATGGTGCTGGCACTAACAAGATAACTCATGGAGGGCATCACTGCTTGCTCAATGTCCGGAATCGTGGCTGTTGGGTCAGCCAGGTACAGCGATAAGGCCTGTCCTTGCTTACGTCACATGTGCGGTCGATCCAACTTCAGTCATTAGCATGTCTCACAATGTCAAACCTACACGCCAAGTTTCATTCCTGTCGGTTGATTCCTTCTGGCTGCAGCTATTTGTGCAACTATTCATTTGACAATGAGTGTATATACAGACTGGGTGAGAAGTTCCAGTTATGAGGTCTGACCACTTTAAGACAGTACAGGAGGAGCATATGAGGGGAAGGGAAAAATAAAATATGTCTCTGTTGGCTTTGAAAGCAGCCCTCAAGGGATGGGTTTCCTGGAGCTCCAGTGAAGTTCCAGTAATGAAAGCTGAATACCCTAAGACAGGGGTGTCCAGTCCAGCTGTGGCTGCTGCCAGCTTTCATTCCAAACATGCAGGACCACACCTTCTGTAATCAACTGGTTTCCGGCAAACAGATGACCGTGTGATCTCCTGCTTTGCCTGGCATGAAAACCTGCAGCCACAACAGCCGCGGTTCTCATAAACAACTCTGACTGTTGAACAGCACCCTCTAGTGGCAGGGACTGTGCATTGAGACCTTTACTCCCCGTGGAACATATCAGATGATGTCCCCTAGTTCTCTGCTATGTTGCTCTGATCGAGTCAGCGCTCCTAAGCAGATCTTTGCCTCTCATCCATCAGGCAGATTAGGAATAAAAAAAAGCTCCTGGGTATTTAAAACTGTGGGAGAGCCCACAGCAGGATAATCTCCTTCGCTTTTGGTCTATTAAATGTCAAGTCTCCTCAGCCTCGATAACCGGCATCACAGATAGCGAAACATCATTAAAGGGGGTGTTTTTGCTCTCTCTCGGCCTCTCACTCTTTCCCTCTCTCTCTCTCTCTCTCTCTCTTTCTCTCAAGAGAGACTGGGAGGAATTAAAGGGAGCGAGGGAAGATGGAAGTGCAGATAAACTACAGGAGGTGTACATTTTTGTTATTGCTGTCCTCTTCTCCATCTGAAGAATTCGATAGCTCCTCAGCGCTGGACGGGATGGTTTCAAAGTCTTCGGTGTCCATCGAGGGCAAACGGCGTTGGGCCCATCCTGGAAAAACATGAACAGTGATTAAAGAGTACTGTGCATGTCCAAAAAGAATGACATCACAACTGAACACACATACTGAGCACACTTTGGACTAGCAAAGCTGCAGTTGCATAGAGCAGTTATTATTTTAAGTAAACATACGGAAATATGAACTATTAAAGGAGTATCAAACCGTCTGTAAACATGAAGAATGAAAGATAACCGCACCAATAGACTGACATCCAATCAACTAGTAGTATCCCAGCAAGAAACGCTCTACGAATATGCAATGCAGTGTTCCATAAATGTTATCAATAGGAAGTTTTCTTTGGGTTCCCGGAATGTCCTTTCTGAGGGTAGGAGAACGTCCTCTATACATCCTCTGTCATCTCAGGTTGCAGTAACATCTATAAAACGTTTCCCGAATGTTGCGCTGGGAATGCTCTTCTTTTGTTATCATGTAACATGATCTGTGGCCCAGACAGGATCCTCCAAACATCCTCTGAACACTGCAGTTAAACGTTACTATTAAACATTATAAACATCTTTAAAACGTTCTTTGAACATTAGATGCTGAATCAAATTGCAGCTGTTATTCATGCTTGTCGAGGTGTTAATGCTATTAGGTCAGTTTCAGTCACTGGTGACTCATTTCTTGTCTGGTGAGCTTACATACTGTGAAAAACACATTATGACATACGTTATCCTCATAATGGTACTACATCGTCTTATTGCCCTATACAGAGATGCAGCCTATAAAGAGTACAACTGAGGTTCCACGTACACAAAAAGAGCAACCATTACCTGGCTGAGAGGAGGACCTAGGCACACTGGGCTTGGTACGTGCTGTACCTTTATTTCTGCTGTCAGCAGGAAGAGCAGCTCGCAAAGAATCTGAGAGAAAACGTACCCCTTTATTCAACAAGCAGGATGCTGGCAGCCACCACTATCAGAAACCATACACACCTCACATGCATTAACCACAAGTGAAACTATCATGGCAAACTCCCGACACCAATATACGGCTTAACCAAACTGAAAGAAACAGCGCGTACCCACATCCCACCAGCACACTCGACACACGCATACGGCTTTCAAAGCAATCAGGTCACAACAGCGAACTTTCACCAACACCCACAGATTCATGCACACTGAGACAACAGCACATCAGAGCAGGTAGACACACTTTCACCCCCAAAATGACGTCAGTCCGGAACTTAAAATAGATGCTACTTCATGACATGCAGCATGCACCATTCGTACTAGTGTTGGTAATACCTTCATAGCCAAAAGGTGTAGGGTCACTCTTTATTTGGTGTCTCTTGCTTTTAAGGCTGGTAGAGAGAGGACCTGCGTGAAGTGATGGAAACCGTTTATTCAAGCTGGCACATCAAATCTTCCAGAGTTTGAAGCTGTTTTGTCTTTTTTTTTGTCACGGTGGCAAGAACACATTATACTGATGCAGGCGATTGCGTACTTGGGCTGCACACTACTATACTGCACACTGCATACTACATACTACAGTAGTAGGTACTGCATACTGTATACGCCCCGTGTGTAGTATAAAGTACAGTAACAAGTTCTGACCTACAGTGTAGTATACTAATACAGTCACATGACCAGTTACCCCACATTTTCCCTCACACGTTACCTCACATTTACCTCAGAGCTGTTATTTAGATAGAGGACCTGCGTCAAGTGATGGAAAGTGTTTATTCAAGCTAGCGCATCAAATCTTCCAGAGTTTGAAGCTGTTTTGCCTACCCCTCCCACGTCCCCGGAAGTCACCAACAGTCATAAATAATAACTCATTTTTGCACAGCCTCTCTCGAAGCCTGAGAATAAAGCAGGAAGGTTTTGTAATTGTGTTTTTAGACAGATATATGTGAATGACCTCGGCTCTGACCTGGGTCCACTCTCATTTAAAAACGGCCTGAACTGAAACACTCCAGATAACCTCAGTGTGCTGGACTGCTATAGAGTATAAAAATATTGTTTTTTTGTTTTGTGGTATCTCTAAACCTTGGAACTCTCTTATAGTTTCCAGGCCTTGTCGGCTGTGGTCAGGTAGAGTTTGCTGATTTGCCAACTCAAACACACCTACTGTACCCGCTAATTAAGAGACGCATTGAACAGGGCTTGTGTAAACAGGGAAATAACCAAACCATGTTGGACTACAGACCTCCAGGAACAGAACGGAGTACTCCCTACTGTAAACTGTGCCTAGCTTCCTCTTTCTTATTATGTGTTTGTGCTTTGTGCACCCAAAACGGGCTGTTTTGCTAGCTTTGATTTCATAGTTGTCTTCAAAATGGCATCCTATATACTACTCTTGTACTAAATCTACCTAAAAGTTATATGTAGTATACAGTATGTGACCAAATTGAAGATCTGTATTGCATTGAAGATCCCCAGATGGTGTTCTACTCCAGCCAGAGGTTCTAGTATACAGGTGGAGCTATCTTCATGGTGTACTGCATCCCATCATGCACCACGTCCTCACCAGCTCTCAGTCTGCTTCAGACAGAGAAAATGGCGGCGGGTAACACTGGGGAGCAAAACGCAGCCCACTCCGAGTATAACTGTGGGTGTAGTGATTGTAGTGGGGTATGTTTTCAGGTCAGAACTTGTTACTGTACTGTACACTACACACAGGGGGCGTATACAGTATGCAGTACATACTACTGTAGTATACTGTATGTAGTATAGCCATTTTGAACACAGCCATAGAGTGTATGGACTGGGGACTTAATAGTAACAAAGGTCATACACTTCCTTTCCAAACACTTCTTTTCCTGTAATATGGGCCCTTAGACTAGAGATATTGGTCCGAATGGCCCAAAACGGCTCGGAAAAAAGTCTGGTTCCATTGTCTTACGTTCAAATTAAATCAGGAGTTTGCCCTCTCCTATAAAGTTGCCGTTTTGGGGATACTTGTTTTCCTTTTAACAGGAAGGATACGGGAGTCATGGCAGATGCAAAGTTCAAGAAGGGATACAAAACTTCTGTGCAAATTGAAATTCTCATCTACATTCCAACAAGTGCGCTAGAAACGCGGCGCTGAATGTCATGTTACCTTTCAAATGTCAGCTTTTCAGGAGCTGATGTTTATTACTGATGAGATTCCCTTTAAATATTCCGTTTTCTCATCTTTTATTTGGGGGGAGGAGGGGGTTCGTTATTTCATGTGAAGTGTAAGACTTGATTTCATGCTTTTCATCAGTTTCAAACGAGCCATAATACGCGAAGGCTTGTCGGGGAACATCTTTTCGTTCTACCTTCCTGAGTCATTACCACGACTGTCTTGCCCTCAGTGGAAGGCTGTCTAACCAGCTCGGTTGTAGCCGTTCCGTGCAGCTCATTGAAAAGTGTGTTGGTGGCGAGGGAGCGGAGGCAATCAGGTACCTTTTGTGCGTGTGGTGGAGGAGGCACTGAGGGAGGAGGCTAAAGAGAAGCGACGTGTGACTTCTGTCTCCTTAGGCGCTGGTTCTGGAGTGAAAGGCAAGGGAAGGGTTAGTAATTAGGCAAATATAGGGAGGGAGGGAAGAGGGAGAGGGAAAGAAGATAAGAGAGACAGAGAGAAAGCAAGCAAGGGACCAGACAGAATAGCTCTGGAAATGCAGGACTGGAGGGGGTGAGCACAAATTATGAGGACTCATGCTTTATGTCTGAGAATTGATTTCTGTCTTCTACAGGGTTTGGCTCTAAGGGCAGGTGTTGGCTTTTCACCAGCAACAGGCAGCTTCAGCTTTATTCGTTTTTCCCTGAGTCGTTTTATTCAGTGAGCTGCAGCAGGCAGAGCGCTTGATTCCAGGATTCAGTGCATGATGAATGGGGTGGAGAAGGAGGAGCAGGAGTTATCTGAGGTAACCAACACATGCAAGATCAGTGCAGTTTACTGGACAACTCGAGTCAGCCACAGATGCTCCACCTGCATGCAGACGGACAATCTGATATCTTTAGTGCATTAACCCGGCCACACTCTCAGGATTCTGCCAGTCACAGCCTGATCGGCTACCCGCACTTCCAGGCATACGCACTTCTGTGGTTCTGTACTGGTCCGACAGAAATCAAAGTTGTGTTGTTCCAGCCCAGTGAACAGCAGTCTCATGTCCACATTTCCTAAGCGACTATTCATCTTAAACTTCTTTCAAGAAAGCCTCTATCCATCTATACGGCATGCCAGACAGCGGGCTTGCGATTGGCCGTTGCACCCAGAAAGAACAGGCCTTATTCAGCAGGGACGTTGGGCAGGCAGTGATGCCCTCCAAGTGTCATCCTGTTAGTGCCAGGACTACTGCACGATGCAGGACTACATGCACGCGGACCGTTATGACGACTGCCCTTAAAACCATGTCAACATGTCAAGTGGGGCTCGTCACTGAAGACGACCCTCTGCCATTCTGAGTCACTCCATGACAGTCTTTGCAGTCTTTGGTGACGATGACACGGCGTTAAGACCAATCGTCATCTGGGTGCATGTAGTCCTGCATCGTGCAGCTGTCTTCTAATGGTGCTGGCACTAACAGGATGACTCACTGCTCACTGAATGTCCACAATTATGGCTACTAGACGGGTACAGTGATAAGGCCCGTCCTTGCTTATGTCACATGCGTAACCTGAATCATTCGCATGTCTCACGATGCCAAACCTACCCACCAAGTTTCATTCCAGTCGGTTGATTCCTTCTGGGTGCAACTATTTGTGCAACTATTCCTTTGAGGAGGAGTGTATACGGAAGTGCGGACTGACAGCACGGCCAAGTTAAATTAGAGATATCAGACGCTCCGTCTACATATGGGCTGAGGCGATGATTGCCCCAGGCGCAGTCATGGACAGTCCAGGATGAGGTACACAAACACACAACCAGGCAGAGGTGATGGAGGAGCTTCGGTTATCCCAGTAAAATTCCTGCTGCCATAGGCGGATTGTACTGTTTTGATTGTTCTACAGCCGATGACACATTTTAGAAATAGCAAGCTTTTTAGAACTTTTACTCAGGATGGTAAAGTCATCCCTCTAACCAATAAAACATAACAATAAAGGGAACCCTGGATAAAAAAAAGCGTCTGCCGAAAAAATATTCATCCACCTTTTCTCTAAATGTCAAGAGTGTGACAGAGGCACATTGAAACACTACACTATGACATTTGCTTGAGTGCAGGGAATTTTACCTTTCATGTTTTCTTTTGTCTAGTCGCAGAGGTTGGCCTATTTTGCACAAAATTTGAATGCCTTAGAGAGTCTAAGAGTCTGGTAATAATTCTCCTGCTCTGACAGAGAGCACCTTGGGTTCCTGCGGTCTATTTAGTTGCCATTCATACTGGGAAAAGAAACATCAGTGCGGCAGAGAGAGATGAACGACACGGACGGCGATGGCGATGATTTATCACTACGCGGACAAGGGCGATCGCTCCGAGACAGGACTGGAGCTTCGAAGGACGGACATGATGTAGGTGAGCACATGATGAGCATGGCAAGGACATCGGAGCTTTACCTGAAGGCAGAGACCTGCGATTGGACAGGCCTTGCAAGGTGAAGCGCTTCCTAGCCAGAGCTGAGGACTGGTCTGAGCTAAGGCTGGCAGAAGCATCAGCTATGGAAGGCAGAGGGGGGGAAAGCAGAAGTGAGCAGTTAGCAAAGGACACAGAGAAGCAGAGCACCGAACCGCCCCAGTGAGAACAGGGACTTAATACCATGGGTTGTGAACAAGACTGATGCAGACCGGGGTCAAGGAGGGCATTTCAACATTTGCATGATGCATGAAGTCTCACATCCTGTCAGACAGACACTATTACTGCATACTAAAGACAGATTGTCTGTAGCTAGCACTGTTACTGAGATCTTGGAAACCCAGGATTATTACCCTGCTCCTTCAAACCAGCTCTTCACTAATAGTTACCTACGGTCTATCACACTTGTTTTAGCTGTACGTCACCAATCGAAGATGTCTCTGATATAAGGGATTGTACTCATCATCAGAAGAATATCTGCACCCAGAAGGAAGTGTGGGATTGCAGTGCTATTGGGAAGGAAGATAAAGGTTACCAGGAACAATAAATGATGATAAATTTAGACTGATATGATCAATATTTATTGAGCTACACATACAGCTCAATAAGCCAGACGTCTCGGCATGGAGTTGTAGAGGTGAAAATCCATCCCATGCAGCTTGAATATCCTTGAATATCCTCACACAGTTCCTGCAGACTGTGCAGTAGAGGTGGAGGTGGAGGGACACCAGGCCTTCTGGATGTGTGACAACAAACCGTTCATCTTGGTGCTGACCACGGTGCCTCCATACATGGATTCGTTGGTCGTCTCCACCAAGACAAAAGTGGGACTCGCCACTGAAGATGACCCGCTGCCATTCTGAATCACTCCATGACAGTCTGGCACGACACCATTGGAGTCTTTGGTGACTTTGACGTGGTGTTAAGGGCAGTCGCCATAATGGTCTATGTGCATGTAGCTTTGAGTCGTGCAGCCATCTGGCAATGGTGCTGGCACTAACAGGACGACTCATGGAGGGCATCACTCGCTTGCTGAATGTCTGCAAGGCTCGATGCGCAGCCGAGCGTGAAACTTGAAACTGTCTCACAATGTCAAACCTACCCACCAAGCTTCACTCCTGTCAGCTGATTCCTTCTGGGTGCAGCTATTTCTTTGATGATGAGTGTGTGTGTACATGCTTGTGCATATGACAATAAACTCCTGAATCTTGAATCTTAATAAACCATAAAAGAAAGCCAATTAATGTGCTTTTTGTCGTAGCTCATTAAACTAAACTAGCACTGTAGATATAAACAGATAGAGGCCTCAATTTTCTTTCTAACGTAATATACATTGTCCTTTTAATAATGTTTATGAATCATCATCATCCTGTATATGCTCATTTACATTTATGGCATTTATCTGATGCTCTTATCCAGAGCGACTTTACAAGGTTAATCGTATTACAGACAGGCCAAGGTAGTGTTAAGAGTCTTGCCCAAGGACTCTTATTGGTGTAGCACAGCATAGTGACCCAGACCAGGAATCAAACCCCAGTCTCCCACATGTGGTGGTGGCTTCCTGGTGGGTAGTGGTGTTATCCGTTGAGCCACACCAACCACCAGTTGTGCATCTCATTGCACAGATATGGTTTTGCTTATCTACAGTGACCGGGAACTTTTCTTAATGGAGCCAACTGTTTCCCATTTTTCCCTACTCAGAAAGGCATATGTTGTGATGTAAGCATTCGTGAATTATGATAACACCATTACCACTGAGAAATCACGCATGCCTGGCCAAGTTATCTTTCCTTAGCACCAAAGAACAATAGACAGGTGGCATATAGTTGAAGCACTCCTTATAGCTGTAGTGCTCTTTAAATCCAGCCTGACCAAACACTCTCCAGCATCCAGACACCAACCTAATCTCAGAAACAACTGCCAGTAGCAACTGCTCAGAATACTCCGAAAGCGTCACGTCAGCTGTCTTCCAGGGGGTGTGAAGGACGGTTGGATCTGTGAGCTAATTTCGCTACATGCCCTTGAGGACTACTCGAGATGTCCGTATCGTTTCATACATAATCAGTGCCATAATTGTAATGAAACAGCACAATCGCAGGCTCGCAGGTTCTCTTAACACACTCCACGCATCTGCTAACACCCCAGTCGGGGGTGTCAATCTCACAGCGATGTCAAACCGGTTTTAGCTCTCCCTCTGGAAAACTTAAGCACTCTGAAAGGACACAGGGTCTGCTTACAGTGTACCACGTCGTACCACAGTGTTAAGATCAGCATGGCTGTGATTGTTCCGAGTGAATTCGCTCCACTGTGATGTGCTTATCATGGCCTGCAATGCTTTTGGGGAAAAGGCCTGTATCAGCACTATGACTTTAAGAACAGATGTGATGGTAAAAAAAAAACTGATGGGAGCTTAGAAATAGTTTGGATATGGGAATATTAATATGTCGTCATTTAATAACAAATATTTGTGGATGTTAATTCAACAAGCTGCAATACGTCACGTTGCAAATCGTCGCTGTCCAAAGAAAAACAGGTATCTCCAAAATGGCAACTTTACAGGAGAGGCCAAAAACCTCATTTAATTTGAATGGAAGTCAATGGAACCAGACGTCTTTCCAAGCAGTTTTGGGCCATTTCTGTTTGTCCATTCATCATGAAATTCACACACAGTGTAAACAGCAGCTGATGTGATCAAATGAGGCATAAAAGTAAAAATCAACAAAAGTGGAGATACATGTTTTTCTTTGGACAGCGACGAAATATCAGCATGGGACCAATCTTTAAATGTTCTGAGAGTATGGTTTTAAAGGGGAGCTCCACAGATTGTTCAACATTCCTGCAGAATTAAACTGTTAACATGTCAGCAAATTGATTCAGGAGCTTCCTGAAAGCAAGTCAGTTCAGTTTCCCAAAGAGCTTCGCAAAGAGAAACTTAAGGAGCGAGTGCAATAAACTTCTTTGTTGACTCCTCCCCCAAAACAGCAGATTCAGTCGAACCTGAAACGTTGATTCAACTCTGTCAAATGTACAGTATTTATTCACTGTTACACCCAAAAAACAGAGAAATGTGTTCAAATCAGTATCATTATACAGGTTCTGTAATCTGATTGGTCAAATACTCAGAAACACACATATGACTATAAGAATAAACTAAAATCAAATTTATTATTCTTCTAAATAATAACATTAATAATAATAATAATAATAATAATAATAACACTAGTAATAACACTAATAACATTATTATTATTATTATTATTATTATTATTATTATTATTATTATTATTATTATTATTATTATTATTATTATTGATATGACCGATTTACATGCAAGCTTGACTGGTCATAACTTGCCTGACTGGATTATAGACTAGAGCCAAGTACTGCCATTAGGACTGTGATGAGGGTGGAGTGAACTGACTATAATATAATATAAAATAATATAATATGAAGTAAAAATAATGATTAATATTTATGTTATTATTAATAACGTAATATTGCGTTTGCCCTGTGATGGACTAGCGGCCTGTTCAGGGTGTTTCCTGCCTTCTGCCCATTGAATGCTGGGATAGACTCCAGCCGCCTCCAGCGCTGCGACCCAGAAAGATGAAGTGGTTTAGAAGATGAGAGAGAGAGTAATAATATTGATAATGTTATTTTTAATACTGCTGTTAATTTTTCCTTCCTTTTTATTATGACTACAGAACATTGTTAGTCTAGAACAGTCAGAAAGCACACGCAACAGGACCACCTTATATAGTCAGTCAGTCAGTCAGGTACCATCATAAGGCCCACCTTTGCTTACATCACATGTGCGGCCGAGGGCGAAACTTGATTGATTTGCATGTCTCGTGATGTCAAACCTACCCACCAAGTTTCATTCCTGTGGGCTGATTCCTAATTTTTTGATGATGTGTGTATCATGGGGCATGTAGCGATTCCTACTGAGGACAAAATGGACATCACTCTTTCTACAATATGCCTGGAATTAAGCAGATCAAAGGACCTTATGAAGCTTCGAAACATTCGGAAGAATAAATCTCTGAGCCTCATTAGCAGAACAGTATTTCTATTACAAGTCAGCTGCTAATAGTGCAAATGAACGCCAATAAATTCTTTTAACAAGCAGCTGAGGCAGCAACACCGCACCGCTCTGCGCCCGCACGAGCGCAGGGGACGAAATCTCAATCTACAAAGTGTGACACAAAAGTCTGAAGATAATTGTGCCAGTTGTTAAATCTCTCCCGTTTGAAGGCCGGGCTTGATAACACACAGCAGATTTCAGTGGCACTTGTTCTGGCACTCTGGGGCTGGTGTGAGACACGAGGTGCAGATGCCAATCAGCGCAGAGAACCGAACCAATCCAACCGCTCTGGTCCCACAGCTTGTTTCCCCTGCTTTATTAGCATGGCTCAGCTAGCACCAGACGCTCTGCGTTCGGTTGGTGTGGAAGCCTTCTGTGCTTGGAGGGATGGCATACCTGTCACTATCACTTAGTCACGGTGGTCCTTCAGTCCTACAGCTCCAACAGAACTCCATCAAAGATCAACCTTTTCCCCTCACAAGTGTGCATCTGCACCTCTCTTCCTGTTCTCGCTCTCCCTGCCAAGGTCCAGTAAGCACAGTGTGTCTGCTATTCGGTGGCTACTCACACACATAGTGACCAGAGGAGCTCCAAACCAACCCAGACATGAGGAGCCATTGCTCATACCTGAGCTGGACTAATGGTGGGGAATGAGCAGTAATTATCCGTAGGCAGCTATTAATGGCATTCTGACCTGTTTTTACAGGGAGGACTAGCTCTGGGAGAGGACAGAGTATGGTGCTCCTCAGTGGTCAATAAGAGTCACTGGGAAGTCATACAGGGTCAGCCCAAAGTCAGCAAACCCCTTAAACGCTCCCAAACTGTTCTGTGCCAGGAGTCACCAGGAGAGGTACCAGCTACTAGGTTCCAGGTACTGGGAGCCACCAACTATTCCATACATGGAAATAAGACATAAGACACGTGTTCTGACCTATGCTGTCGTGTAGGCCAGTGATTCTCAACCCTTTTCCTGAAGACACCATGCCCTGCACATGTGCTTTAGTGCTTTCCCTGCTTCCAAGACACCTGGATTCAACTTGTCAGCTCATTAACAGGCCCTTTCAGAGGTGCAGGGCGTGTGTTAAAGCAGGGAATCCACTGAAATGTACAGGGCAGGGCGCCTCCAGGACCAGGGCTGAGAAACACTGGCCTAGGCTAGCTAGCACTGCACTCTCATCACTGCTGCTTCTGGCATAACCATCAGAGGTGCTGCATGGACTTATGGATGTAGAAACTTTGCCACCTGGTGGTCGATAATTGCAGGTTAACTTGGAATCTCTCAATATGGATCTGTGTAATGGAGTAAAACATGGATTCATAAGACTCTCACAAGCCTCTCGTCCCCCACACTGCAACCCATCAATGGGTCATAACTCACTCTGTAATGATAAGTTAAGTGACTTACATATATTTACAATCATATACCGTATTTGATTCATCCCCTTACAGAACCCCACTCAAAATATTACAAGTTATACGTGTATGCCAAATGAAATCATTTGGATTTGTTTACGTACGGTGGCCAAGAAGTGCAAAACAAATGAACGTTTCAGAAAACAAAATTACAAAAATAAAAACAAATTTACAAACAAAAAAAAAATATATTAAAGAAAACAAAATTACAAAAGTAAAGACAAATTTACAAGACGTGAAACACTTTTACCAGTACCGAAACAATTTTAGACACTGTGAATTCTGACGGATTGACCCTTGACCCAGATTTGATTAACCCTTGTCAATCAAACTGTTTAGCGGTGGTGGAGTGAGTGGAGTTTGGGATGGTGACAACGCTAAAGCACGCAGTTTATCCAGCTGCCACTCTTTTGTTTTTCCTGTTGAAGGTTTTTAGAGTTTTTAAAGAGCAGACGGAAGAAAGAGACGCACAGGCGACGTCTAAACCACGTAGGCTGTAAAAAGTGGACTGTAAAAGCTCTCAGTCATTTTAAGCTAGCTAGCTGGTTATTCACTAAAGCTAGCATTACAGCCCACTTACTTTCATTAACATCTCCAACTCTAAGTGGTTTCGACGTCGCCTGTTCGTCTCTTACTTCCACTCACTCTACCACTGCTAAACAGTTTGATTGACAAGGGTCCACAACAAGCACTTCCTGTGTGTTAGACCTCCCCCTTCTGTCGGTACTGGTAAAAGTGTTTCAGGTCTTGTACATTTGTTTTTAGTTATGTAATTTTGTTTTCTTGAATGTAAATTTTTTTCATTTGTAAATTTGTTTTTAATTTTGTAATTTTGTTTTCTGAGATGTTAATTTGTTTTGCACTTCTCGGCCACCGTACTTAAGTGAAAAAAAAGTAAACACAATCTCTCCGAATATAAACGCACAGTTACTTTATATTTGTGTCCGTTTTTTAAAAATCTATCACAAAGAAACTGAAACTGAAGAGCGGCTGGATTCCACGTCAGACCGATAATCCTGCACAGTCGGACTTTACTGAAAACCTGTGGGCAGGTCTTAAGCATACTGTGCATGCACGACTGCCCAATAGAACTGTGCAAGGAAGAGTGGGTGACATTTCCTCAAAAAAACTGTCTGGTCGTGACAAAGGAGGATCTGCCAAAGGAGGTTTTACTAAGTACTGACTGATTCCATGATTTTTATTTTTTTTTTCATTTTCAAGTTTGTCAAATATTAAGTCATTGTGTATTAACACTTACAGTGTTTATTTTAAATAATTATTATTTTTTATGTATGTTTGTATGTATGTATGTATGTATTTATTAGTTTGTTTGTTTGTTTGTTTGTCTTGTCACGACAAAAATCAACAAAATATTGTACTGCCCCAATACTGCCACAGGCATGCAGGAGGTGTGGGCATGTAGAGTGACCACATGTGACGATGGGAGGCTCCCGCTTCCCAGTAGGAGAGACTCTTGTTGTTCGGATGTGCCGGGTTTAGGAATGCTGGGTGGTGGGGCTAGTTAGAGTGTGTTAGTGTCTACCGTGAAGTAAAGATAAAGGTGGCTAGAAGTGACCTGCCTACTAACCAGGCCACTTAAATCAGAGACTGGCGATACCACTGACTTTACATTAGATCCAAAGCCAAACGATACCAAGGAAAGTATCCGGATCCCGATACCAAAACTTTTAAGCATGTGATTTTCAAAAATGACAAATGGTAAGTGTGAACAAAATTCTACCAGAAAGTCAATAAAACAGCATTCACCCTTATGGTGCAGCGTTTGCCGTGTCTTGCCGATGCCGCAATATGAGGTCCAGATTTTCCCAAACCTTTGCATACAACTGTTTGGGCCAAATGCTTAAAAGCTCTTGAATGCAATTCTCTCTTAACAGAGACTCAAGCTGAGCAGTTTTTCATTATATTCAGAGCTAGCTTGCGCTGTTATTGTGGAACAAGCTGAGCTCAAACTCACCTCGTTTCTGCCTCATGTTGGGGCCAGCATCGCTGCGCCTGTAGCCCGTCTCGGGGCTGGAGGAGTCTGACTGCCTGAGGGCCACTTTGCGCATATTCCTGCAGAAGGAAAGCACAATGCGCACGACTCAGCGTAGGCCAGCGGCCACATCGTTCTGCCCATTGATTGACTATTCAGCAGTGGACAGCCATTCAGCGACGAGACGGAACGCTATCGTGGGTGGGAGCACACACACACACACACACACACACACACACACACACACACAGTACCTCATGGGAGCATGGTAGACGTTCTCTGTGATCCTTTGATGGAGCTGGCTTGCCTCTGCGAGGGAGAAACAGGTTGCTCAAAGGTTACATATTTCCATAGCTCTAAATAGCAGTGTGTACGTTTCTGGATTGAACTGTTTCAGCATGATTTAGTCAGCCAAAGAAGAAGGCCATAAGAGGACATGCTAGGATATTGTCTAGGGGTTACTGACTGTGAGAACACGTTGTATGTTCCAGTAGCATATCGTCGCTGCCCAAAGGAAAACAAGTAGCTCCAAAAGGGCAACGTTACAGGGGGAGGCCAAAAACCAGATGGAACCAGACTTTTTTCCTCCAAGCAGTTTTGGGCCATTTCTGGTGGTCCACTCACATGAAGTGTACACACGGCAGTGTGAACGGCAGCTGCTGTGTTCAAATGATGCACAAAAGTTAAAATCTACAAAAACATGAAGGTACATGGTTTTTCATTGGACAGCAACGATATGAAGTAAAACGGATCAAATGTACGTATGTGAGAAGCAAAACGTGCCTTGATTCAGCCACGATACAGTCCTGCAGTAGCTTGGTAGCTCTGGAGGTGGAGCTGTCATTAAGAGTCAGGACTACAATGCAAATGGACATCCAGTGCTGTAGAGGCAGCAGGGTAACTGAACAACAGATCAGCAGATCCGTCTAAACTACTGCAAATCTATTTGGCTCCAAAAGTACAATCTGCGAAACAATAAGGCAGACTGCAAGTGGACACCGCAGCTGGATCGAGGCAGATTCTGCACTTCCCCGTCTTGTCTGGAGGTATGAAAGGAATCCAGAGATAATCAATAAAATGTCATGACAACTGTGGGGGCGCGCTATCTCCCCTTCCAATCATGCGGGTGTTCGCAATAGATGGTGCGTCAGGCCTTTCTGATGATCATGATATTGAAGGAAGCATGAGAGCCCTATCGAGAGACAGACGCACCTCTGCATGCCTCCAGCTGGCCCGTCAGCACTTTCCGGATCTCTGACACCCACATGTTCTTCACGTCCATGGAGGCGGCCTGAGAGAGAAGGCAAACTCATATGTACCCACTGCAGCAATCTGAGCGAGAGAGCCACCGCAGTCGCTTCTCAGTGGGACAACAGTGCCATCCAGTGTTCAACAAAGCGGGAAAACATTGCAGGAAACTCCACCCATCTTTGGAAATTTAGCACTGTGGGGGAGTAGACATAGTGATTCAGGGTGGTTCGGTGTAAAAATTCCTGAGAAAAACCTTCCTGAGAAACTTGCAGAGCTGCTCACAGTGGTGGTAACAGGAACCAGACGGCTTACATGAGAGGCGTGAGAGGCACTGATCAGCTATAACATTCAAACCACCTCAATGTATCTACACTCTTTATCCAGTTTATCAGCTCCACTGACCATATAGTAGCACCTTGTAGTTCTACAGTTCCAGACTGTAGTCCATCTGTTTCTCAGTATACTGTATTACCCTGTTCCTCAGTGGTCAGGACCCCCACAGGACCACCACAGAGCAGGTATTATGCGGGTGGTGGATCATTCTCAGCACTGCGGTGGTGTGTTAGTGTGTGTTGCGCTGGTGTGAGTGGATCAGACACAGCAGCGCTGCTGGACACCTCAGTGTCACTACTGGACTGAGAATCGTCCACCAACCAAAGCTATCCAGCCAACAGCGTCCTGTGGGCAGCGTCCTGTGACCACTGATGAAGGACTAGAGGATGACCAACACTGCACTGTGCAGCAGCAGATGAGCTGTCGTCTCTGACTGTACATCTACAAGGTGGAGCAGCAAGGCAGGAGTGTCTAATAGAGTGGACAGTGAGTGGACACAGTGTTTAAACACTCCAGCAGCACTGCTGTGTCTGATCCACTCACACCAGGCCAACACACACTAACACACCACCACCACGTCAGTGTCACTGCAGAGCTGAGAATGATCCATCACACACATGATACCTGCTCTGTGGTGGTCCTGTGGGGGTCCTGACCCTTGAAGAACAGGGTCATAAAGTACACAGAGAAACAGATGGACTACAGTCTGTACCTGTAGAACTAGAGAGTGCTCCTATATGGTCAGTGGAGCTGATAAAATGGACAGTGAGTGTAGATACAAGGAGGTGGTTTTAATGTTATGGCTGATGGGTGTATACGGCACCTCAAGTTGGGCACACGGTCATATGATAGCTGTATGATAAACCAGCATATGGCAGAGGACTACACGAAGAGTGTTACAAGGCCAGATTTACCACTATTTATCGTCATCATCATCGACTTTACATATACAAACTCAGAAGGCACATGTAGGTTCACTGGTGGTTTTGGATCCTATCACCACCACCATACCAAAATCAGTCAGCAACCGTTTCACATCGAACCACTCGAAAGACTCGGTTTGGATCTCACTGAGTGAATCTTTCAGCCTTGCTATAGAATTGGTGGATATCCCCAGGAAAAGCGTGCTTACAAAAAACCTATTGTGTCTGGCGAGCCTTAGACTAGCTCTATCCACATTAGCATAAACGTGCAAATACACTTCTCACCATAACAGCACACAAAGGAAGTTACTGTAAATATAGAAATGAGGAAGAGGAAGTAAGCATGAGTGTCATATCTCAGTTCTTGAGCGCTTACCTGAATGATGTAGACTTCCTCCCTTCCATTGTACCAGATTTCAAACTTCTTGACGTCACCTTTCACGTTCTCCGTGATGCCAACCGAACTCATCTGACACAGAGACACAACTTTAGCAATCAGCAACTGTGTGCAAGTTCATTTATACACTCATCATCAGAAAAATAGCTGCACCCAGAAGGAATCAACCCACACGAATGATACTTGATGGGTAGGTTTGACATTGTGGGACATGCAAAGTTTTACACAGGGCCGCACACGTGACATATCGCTGTACCTGTAGTATTGGTAGCATCCTTTGCAAGCGAAGTATGCCTCAGAGAGTTCAATAGCAATTTGAGCAGTGGGAAGAGTTGGAGAAGAAGTCACGCACCAGTGCCATGAAGGATCTGGGAGACCTACACGAACCACTGACAAGGAGAACCAATGGATTGTCCGACATGCACGGAGTGACCCAACAGCCACGACTGCAGACATTCAGCGAGCAGTGGTGCCCTCCATGAGTCATCCTGTTAGTGCCAGCACCATTGGCAGACGGCTGCACCACACAGGACTACATGCATGCAGACTGTTATGACGACTGTCCTTAACACCACGTCAACGTCGCCAAAAACTGCAATGGTGTCGTGCCAGACTGTCATGGAGTGACTCAGAATGGCAGCGGGTCATCTTCAGTGACGAGTCCCCCTTTTGTCTTGGTGGAGACGACCAACGAATCTGTGTGTGGAGGCACCGTGGTCAGCACCAAGGTGAATGGTTTGTTGTCACATCCACCTCCACCCCTACGGCACCATCTGCAGGAACTGTGTGAGGATATTCAAGCTGCATGGGATGGATTATCACAGGACACCATTAGGAACCTCTACAGCTCCATGCCGAGACGTCTGGCATGTTGGGTTAGCAAACACGGCGGCCCAACGCCATACTGAGAGACACTACTTCTGTATGAGTAGCTCAGTAAATATTGATCATATCAGTCTAAATGTATCATCATTTATTGTTCCTGGTGACCTTTATCTTCCTTCCCAACAGCACTGCAGTCCCACACCTCCTTCTGGGTGCAGCTATTCTTTTGACGAAGAGTTTATGTCCTGAAAACAGACTTGCTGTGTGCCTAATGGGTAAAATATTCTTCTATGTTGCGGAGTATGCAGAGAACTGACCCTGAGGCATTCGTGTTGCCTGACATGCAGAGATGATTATCACACACCCGCTAGCTGTCAATGGTTTTTACAGGAAGCGGAAAACAAAAGCAAAAAAAAACAATAAACAACAAACATCGAGACAACCTTCCCAGAGTGCGAGTTCAGTGACAGTAACCATGAATTCTTAGCTGAACGCTGTGGAATGCTTCATTAGCCTCAAGGTTTAAAAACTCAGCGTGATGGTCCTTGCTTCAGGAAGACGCATAGCCCCATCTCTTCTTCTTAAAAACGGACCAGATATTTCAAATAGCAAGTACTTTTCTTTCCCCTTGACCATTTATTTCGCCAACCTTGTCATTCACATACTAGATATCGTGACCTTAAAAGACTACAAAAGTCAAACAATTGCCCATAAAAAGTATGCGGACTGGAATACGCCATGAAGACAAGGCACATGCAAGCAATGTTAACCCCTTCCAAGTGCTTCCATACCTTCAGTGAGTGTTTGAAACTGTACGAGGGGGATTTTTCATGGCCGTCCGAGGTCTCTTCACGCTTCTTACAGAACAGAATCATCTTGTTGTACAGGAAGAGGTGTCTCTGCATGGGCTTGAAGCGCGCCAAGTCCTTCACCTTATTGTGGCCTTTCTTATGGTCCGTCCAAACGTTGAAGGAGCCTTGCATGAGCAGTTTCCCCAAGTCGTTGAGATTACCCTACGTACACACACACGTGGAGAGGAAGAGAGATGCTTTGTTTAGTGCTGTTTTCCTCAGAAGTCTGCATTGCTCGGCTAAGTACTTAAGTTTAAAGAGAGCCATGTGACAATGGTGAAGCAGAAATAGCACCAGCGCCAAAGAGCTCAGAGCATGCACTGAATAGAAGGACTGTCTAAAGATGGAAACCCTGTGCTGAAACCGCCATCATCCTGAAGCCTGAGAACTCGTTTACGTATCATGCTCAAAACGTCATTTCGCAACTAGGCACGGCTGCGTCGTGAAAATCCCCACCCTTAAAATCAGTGCTGCTTTTGCTTTTGTGTACCACTCAAACATAACTATGTCTAATAATGACATAACTAGTCACACAGTAAATTAATGCAATTCATTTGATTTACTTTCTGTTTACATTACGTGTAGACACACTTGAGTCTGCCGTCCAACTTTTCCCAACAACGGGGCAAAAACAAGACTGTTTACACAACAAAACGAGACATTATGCAGGTATATACACACATGGTTTACATTCAACAGGTTGAAGCCTGCAAATTTACCCATTTGCTAAAACATCATGAAATAATAAAATGTGGCAAAAAGGCATGAGGCATTTTTTATTTCTGCAAAATGACTCTACATGCACAACAAACATACCCTCTTCTACCTCTAAACATACACTCATCAGCCATAACATTAAAACCACCTCCTTGAATCAACACTCACCGCCCTTATCTGCTCTATTTACTACACAGGAGCACTCTGTAGTTCTGTAGTCCATCTGTTTCTCTGTATACTTTATTACCCTGTTCTTCAACGGTCAGGACCCCCACAGGACCACCACAGAGCAGGTATTATGTGGGGGGTGGATCATTCTCAGCACTGCAGTGACACTGACGTGGTGGTGGTGTGTTAGTGTGTGTTGTGCTGGTGTGAATGGATCAGACACAGCAGTGCTGCTGGAGTGTTTAAACACTGTGTCCACTCACTGTCCACTCTATTAGACACATATATATATATATATATGTAGCATAGTGCTAATGTGTGCTATAGACAACCAATTATACATTCCGAATAAATTTTATTAGAAACAAAATTATGCACATACCTCAAAACCAGTGATGGCGATCTGATGCATTGAATCGTTCACTGACTTTATGATGTCCAGCATAGTGGCCAAAGCCTCTTCCAGCTCTGCTGTGCCCTCAGAGTTCTTGCTGCATTTCAGCATCTCCTAAACACCAACAAATCAACTTCAGAAATGCTAAATAAATAAATAAATAAATAAATAAATACAACACGCCCCAAAAATACATGCATAGCCCCCAAATTCCGAAGCCTTGCCTTCAGCATTAGCTGGTACTTGGTGATTCTCTGCACAGGCTTTAGCAGGTAGGCGTCTAACGAGAGCTTATGGTCCAACCGCTTTTGGCATTCCTGTAGGGAAAGGAGTTACATTAGGGAAAGGTATGTTACACATGCACAGGTCTTCTGAGCTCCTATACAACAAAAATCTTCTGACGCACTTTACAGGTGCCTGCCGACAAAGGGGTTTCCAAAGCTATCAAAGAAAAGAGGAAGTGATGGAGCATGAACCCTCTGAAAGCACGGTATAGGAATACAGGTGTCACCTGAAAGAACATGCTGTCCCCACACTGCCTCCAGAGAGCTTCAGATCGGGGTTTATTTTGACAGTATTTCTCATAGATCTGCAGCTCTTCTTTCTGTGGGAGAGCAAAGCGAGTCAGCCTTTCATTTCCAATCCCAGCTATCCCCCAGACTCTAGCGTCTGCATGGCCTGCAGTATGAGCGCTTGCTTTCGTCAAGGCTTGTGGCACTACTCACTCTTTTCAAGAAGCATGTTCCCACCAACTCGGGCTTCTCCACGCAGTTCTCTAGCTCTTTGAGGAATGTCCTGAGAAAAGGAAAGCGGATGGTGGGGGAGCAAAGGAAGCAGAGTGAAGGCAATCTAATTACATTCATATTACATCAGGTGGTGATTACATTATGCTGGGCGTCCCAAATAAATATAGATATCGCACTACGGCAGTTTCCCTCGATTGGGCTGCATGTCTGAGATGCAAACTTCCCGCTGATATTGCATTAAGCTTCTTTCAGTGGTATCAGTATTAATGATTAATTCTAAAAGGACACCATAACTCGTTTCTAACGGCACAGTGGAGGCACAGGCAATGACGCAAAGGCTGACATTATAGCAAGGGGAGGCTCATATTAAAGCTGTGGTGGCGGGCTAGCATTTTAGCTTTCTGTGGAAGAGAAACAGCAGTTGATGTCATTTCTGGGATTCAGTGCACGTGACCGAGGCATTATGGAAATACGTGCCGAGGATTTGCATGTGGCAGGAGCCTCAGAGGGCTCTTATGGACACCTATTGTTCCTCGACTCTTCCATAGACCGAACAGGCTCTTATGGACATCCCTCGAATTGGTTCAAGTGCTTTGGACTCTAGTAGTTTGCATCTACAGCAGACGGTAAAACGCCCAGAAACATATGGAGGGAGCAGGCTCTGAAAACTTTTAAGCCCAAAACCAGTTGGCCTTTATTCCGCGTATGGAAATCATTTGGTTCAGCACGGCGCCTATTCCGTAGGGTCAATTGAGAAAGATTACGTGCATCAGGTTAAGCCAGCGCAACACCCCTCCCTTACTCCCAAGCGCATTTGAGGTCGTTTAAGAGTGTGTAAAGCTACATGTTAGCAGAGGCAAACGCTTTAGAGCTGGATCAAAAGCCACAATGTAAACAGGCTAATGCACACATGGAGGAGAACGCCCATAGAGGAGGAAGAGACAATGAGCCAGAGCACCACTTACTCATGACAGGCTTAAGCAAAAAGGTCTGCTTCACAGACTGCATAAGCAAATACAGCTCATGTTTTGTATTCGCCTTTGAAACAGACCTCAAGCATGAGGGATGTCCCGATCCCATTCCAAAGACTGGTATCGGAGCAGATCAAGCCATATTTTAACTGACTGGTATCGGCTTTATTGAGCATGGACCTAAGCCAGGACTGAAAGTCCTGAAAGTTATGACAGCTACGAATGTGAAATAATACATATACATATATGTATATATACACACTATATTGCCAAAAGTAATCGCTCGTCTGCCTTAACACGCATATGAACTTGAGTGACATCCCATAAAACCAGTACAAACATTTGTTAAAGAATGGGTCGCTTTGGGGGAGGGGGGATTATGGTGTGAGGTTGTTGTTCAGGAGTTGGGCTCGGCCCCTTAGTTCCAGTGAAAGGAACTCTTAATGCTTCAGCAGACCAAGAGATTCTGGACAATTCCATGCTCCCAACTTTGTGGGAACAGTTTGGGGATGGCCACTTCCTGTTCCAACATGACTGCGCACCAGTGCACAAAGCAAGGTCCATAAAGACATGGATGAGTGAGCTTGGTGTGGAAGAACTAGTCCTGACCTCAACCCGATGGAACACCATTGGGATGAATTAGAGCGGAGACTGCGAGCCAGGCTTTCTCGTCCAACATCAGTGTCTGACCTCACAAATGAGCTTCTGGAAGAATGGTCAGAAATTCCCATAAACACATTCCTAAACCTTGTGGAAAGCCTTCCCAGATAGGTTGAAGCTGTTATAGCTGAAAAGGGTGGGTCGACATCATATTAAACCCTATGAATTAAGAATGGGATGTCACTCAAGTTCATATGCGTGTTCCAGATTACGCCCTATTTTCTAAGGAATAAGGAACGGGAAGTTCTCTGCAGTTTAATCTCCATGTCATCAAAACTAAAAAAATCGTTTTAGTTTGTTTATTTCCACTGTCTTGCTTTTCCTGACTTACAGTGCTGCTTAAAGGTTTGTTTACCCTTTAACTTCATGAGAACCTAGTTACTCATTCACTTCTTAAATGTTAAGTGATCAAACATTAAATGTCTCTGTTGGCAAAAGTATACAGACATCTCCTTTTAGGAACTGGCACAACCTCCTTAACCAGCACTGAACCTAATCCAAACGATTCCTGTAACTGTTGATCAGACCTGCAGATTGAAGAGTCTTGATCCCTCCCATCTTACAGAACCGGTTGCTTTGTTGCATGAGCGAATGAATCGTAGGTGCTTCTACTGGATTAAGGTCTGGACTTAAGGTCTGGACTTTGACTCACCCTTTCCACAGCTCGAACTTATTGTCTGCTTTAATCACTCTTTGTAGTCTAACTGGCGTATTCAGGGTCAACGTCTTTCCGGAGGACCTCTGCTGAGGTTCGGTTCATGGATGGATGCTCCAGCGTTCTGCTGTAGAATTTCTTAGTATGATCCAAAGTTCATAGCTCCTTCAAAACAACGGCTAGCTGTTCTGCTTCAATAGCAGCAAAACAGCTACGAGCTGTCATACTGCCGCCACCGTGTGTCAAAGTTGGGAAGAAGTTCTTATGCTGGAATGCAGTTGTTTGGTTTTTGTCAGCACTCAAGGGGACTGAACAAGGCGACAAGTTCAGAACACGTGATCCGCTTTAGGCAAGTTCAAAGGCCTCGATTTCAAACCAGCCAACATTTCCACACAAACCTCCGCAATTGCAACACACTGAAATGTAGACACAGGAATTCAAACCCGTTATCGGATGGGTTCTCGCTGCTTGAAAACTGCACTTTGGACTAGTCCAACACTTAGAGCGCTCATTACAGTGTTTGTCTTTTTTCTGTTTACTTCTGTCTGACAGTTAGACAAAAGCGTGTGCTAGCTCTCACTGCTGTTATTGATTCCTCTAGAACCTAAAGGAAAACTGTGCTAAGCTCCCTTCACCACAGTTTTGACCTCCAGCTTTAGCCAAGCCCAGCTCCATGACATAAAGCCATAACATATACACCCACCGGCCACTTTATTAGGCACTCCTCCCTGTATCTAACCTCGCTGTCCATTTTATCAGCTCCACTGACCATATAGGAGCACTCTGTAGTTCTACAGTTACAGACTGTAGTCCATCTGTTTCTCTGTATACTTTATTACCCTGTTCTTCAATGGTCAGGACCCCCACAGGACCACCACAGAGCAGGTATTATGGGGTGATGGATCACTCTCAGCACTGCAGTGACATCTATTTGCCATTCAAAACAGTGAATTATGCTGAAAGTTGCCAAACACCACATTTCTCATTTAAGCCATAAGCTATTAGTCTGGCTCTTCCAGATGGTCTGTAGGAAACTCTAAACAGTCAGAAATGTTCATCCATGCTATAATTCCATACATACTATCCTCGTTCTGTGCTTCCTTACTTGTGGACTCATGACAGAGAGGTCTGCAGACCTTTAGATGTTAGCCTAGCGTTCTTACTGAACTCCCAGAATATTATATACCTTGCTCGTGGAGTCATTTTTATTGGATGACCGCTCCTGCTAATCCAAACGATTCCTGTAACTGGTAATCAGACCTGCAGATTGACTTGGAGGAGTCTTGGCCCGTCCCACCTTACAGAACCGGTTGCTTTGTTGCATGAGCGAATGAATCTTAGGTGCTTCTCCTGGATTAAGGTCTGGACTTTGACTCACCCTTTCCACAGTTTGAACATATTTTCTGCTTAAACCACTCTGTCTAAATATATGAGCATTTTGATGACATTTGCATTTCTTTAATTTAAACTGAGCTAGAGATAGTTTAATCGGACATTATGTACATATGATCCCATACTGTAGCACCTTCTGCAGAGCAGTTTCAACATGAATGGCAGGCTGTTTTAGTGGTTTAATGATTGTTTTGATAATCATTAAAGTTCTTAGGATTCTTTTGATACCAGATTTGTACGAAAACCCAGGGACTGGGACAAATGGTTGTGCATAAAATACAAATATCCTAAATACAAAAATGTTAAAATCTAAGTGGGCTGAGCTATATGGTTATTTTCAGCCTTTGAGCCAACTAATCATGAAAAACTAAGAATTTCGTCTTTAGGATATGCAGTGCAGGAATTACGAGCCGGAGTGCTTCACTCTTTGTAGTCTAACTGGTGTATTTAGGGTCATCGTCTTTCTGGAGGACCTCTGCTGAGGTTCGGTTCATGGATGGATGGTTTATTGGATGACCAAAGTTATGCGAAGCATAACAATCATCCAGTTGTACCCATCTGCCTGACAGTGGATCAGTGAAGCCCTCTTGAGAAATCGTTCTGAAACCACTTCCAGCCTAATGAGCACTGGTTACATTTTTTCTCCGGCCCTACTTAGAAATCTCAGTTGACCGAAACATGGCATGCACCAGTAACCATGTGTGGTAAAGACCAGACTTGCCAAGATGGCCAAGACTCAGGATGATGGTAGAGTTAGTCAAAGTCACACCTGATTCCCACCCAATCAATTGAACCCCCTGATGCTACCTATCCCCTGTACCAAACTGATAATCCTAGAGGTTTGCATACTTTTGCCCACCAAAATACATAATGTTGGACCACTTTGTTCAATAAATGAATGGAAAACTACATAATTATATGTGATATTTGTTGTATTGGGTTCTGTTGACCTACTGTTATGACCCAAATGATTATGATGATTTCAGGCCAAACGTATGCAGGAATTTACAGCATGCTAAATCATTCATTAACTTTCTAGCAGCACCATAAACCCCAGTAAAAGTTGATACATAGACGGGGTTTTAATGTAGCACTGAGTGATTACCGATAAATACACACCCTTCTGTAACAAAGGAGGTGTAGGTATATTAGCATTGGAGCACCGTGCTCATAAATCATGTTTGTATTGTGGTGTGCTGCCAAAATATATGCAATATTTATATTTGCTTAGCTTTTACTGAATTACCTACAATAAACATTTACAATATTTCAAATGATGTATGTATTGGTCCATTAAAGATGTTTCTGAAGATATAATATATATTTTTAAAGCTTTTTAAATTATGTGGAACAAAAAAGACCCACTCACGTAAGCAGCTGCTTCTGATAATAGCGTCACATGAATGTACCGATGATAAATGAGTGATTCAAGGAGGATTACTTCCTTGTACTTAACACTCAATCTTGTTTCTGGAATTTGTAAGCAGAGGGGGAAAAAAAAACAGACTGGTCAAACCAGTTGTTCTCTGTGCTTGGACTTGGTGTCCATGAATCCATGTGACAAGTGCCCTGGGAGCACGCAAATCAGACGGTAGAGGGATGAAATCGGAGTGTGGGTTTTTGCTTAAGGGCAGGCCGGGTTTGCATGTGAAAGCTGGATGTCCACAACTGTTTCGACATTTCTATAAACACTGTGCAATTTCCTTACTTGTTGTGAAAGTCAAAAATTTCAGCAAGGTTGCCAAAGAGTACGCCCTTCTTATTTTCCAGCGCTGGAGGAATTAAATGCGTCAGTTCCGAGTTATCTAATGCTGCTGCATAACCCTAAGTGTGGGGGAAACAAACAAATGAAAGCAAACAGGGTTAGGATGTAGCTGTCATCGTACACCAAGCAGGTTTATATAAAGTCTAACTTCCCTTTTTTCTTGAGGTTATAGGCCATATTAGCAAAATGTGGCAACACATTTCTTACCATTGCTTTCCTCCTTCTCCTTTCCTTCTCTATTACTACTAAGGATAATGATTAATATAGCCACAAGTGGCAATCTGCGGGGTCCAAGCACATTGTGCAAGTTTGCACAACAAAAGAATTAAGCAGAGTTGTGTAATTATATTTGGTGTCAACAACTTAAAAATTCTACAGACAGACACTAAAGCAATATCAGTTGTTTTTTTTTGTTTTTTTTTTTGGACTACATTTTGGAAATGACTGCTTTATAATTTACATAACATATACATAACATATATTTGCAAACATGTTCAACATGTGGAATTATTGTTTTAGCATCTCCTATTAACATATGTCGACTGAATTTTAGGCATAAGGCAGATATACCGAGTTTGTTGTCAAACTGACAATTTGTTCTCATCATTGCACTACTGTGCTTTAAATGTATACATATATCATAATGTTTGACTGATGTGCAATTTAGTTACATATCTACGAGCAAAGTTGTTCAGACTGAAGAAATGAGCATTTTGACATCATCTCTTTAATGTAAACTGAGCTAAAGATATGTTATAATGACATCATGTTCACATGATTCCATACTGTAGCGCCTTCTGGAGAACAATTTAAATCCTGATTGGCAGGCGTTTTTTTTTTTTTTTTTTGGCTTAATAATTTAAATCTTTGTGCTTTAATGACTGATTAGATACCAGACTGTGCGAAAACCCAGGGACTAGTATGCAAAAAAATGTGTGTGGTTGTGCATAAAATACAAATATCTTAAATATTAAAATATTGTAAAATCTAAGTGAGCTGAGGTATATGGTCCTTTTCAGCCTTTGTGGGTCAGAACCAACTAATCATGAAAAAGAATAATTTTTTAAAATGTCTTTATGACATACAGTGCAGGACCCGGACTGCTTAAATCTTCGCTACAGCATCACCATCATGGGAGGGTGTACTAGCTAATAATCCAATATCATGTCTGTATGACAGTTTGGTTTACACAATCCATTTTAGGGCAGATTCTAATAATTACAGTAGGGTTCCAGCACATTGTGCATTGGACCCCTAATAAGGCATTCAGGCATGGTTTCAGGCATCGATAAGGCTATTTAGACACAGGGTCAGCTCCTGGGACAAAACAAGCAATAATTTCATAATCCTTGATACCACACACCTTTGGTCACTACGATTCACAAGATATAAAGTGGTAAACGTACCTCCATTATGCTTTGGAGCTCTTCCACATAGAGTCTCTCTGTCTCAATCAACTCATTCATAATGTGTCTGTAGAAAGAAACAGGAGAGGAAAAAGTTCAGGGCAGATAAAAGCAGACGCTGTTTAGCAACTGATATCACCGGTAGAAGTGCAATGTGTCATAACAAAACAGACGGCCGCCCATAAAGCAAAGCTTTGTTGACTGCATGCTTGAGAAGGCCTTCGATCATTCAGGTCACACAACTGTCTAGTCACAGAAACTGAGCGCAGCTGCACTAGTGGCATAATCCTGAAGGTGTTTTGGACCTGACTTGCAACGCACTCACTCATGTTTATCAGTCTGGAGATTGTCCATGAGGGCGAAGGTATTAGCTTTTGCAGCAAGGCACCTGTATTTTACCTGAGGTTTGATCCCCATGGCTGAGCTGCAGAGCAGGGGCGGTGATGGGAAGGCGGAGTAGTGAGCTCAGCCCTGACGAAATCTGGCAAATTGCTTATATAAACAGAACCAATGGTGCACTGAACATGCCAGCGCAACTATGGCAGCTAAGGGCAATTGTGGCATCCTTCCAAAGAAATTTCAGGGCCTGATTAAAACACTTACCATCAAATATTTACCACAAACATGTCTTTTCAGCTGTGGCGTACACCCGTATAGTGTACACCCGCAAGTTGGAGCAGCTGTATTTGTAGAGGACATGCTGTGCGGCACATAGTTTTGCCATCAGTTCCAAATATTGGTCTAAGTGACCAAAGCTTTTCACGCTTATATCGTAAGCTCGGCTCCTAACGCAACCCAAATGGAGTCTCAACAATTGATCATAAACATTATTTGGCAAAATTATGATAAACCCCTGCACAGTTCTGAAGCCCTGATGTTTCATGTGCTCATATCAGAAGGTCCAACAAAAGCCTTGTTAGAGGGACAGCTAAATTTTACTCATTGGGTTAAAGTAGATGTGTGTCAGCCACAGTTAAGGTATAACAGCAGCTCCAGGCTCTATTGTACAGCCTTTTATTGTCACTACAAAGGAGATTCTGCCTGAGGACTATGGGCTTTCAGTGGATCATGTGTCTAGTTTGCTTCTGTGTTTGCTTTAGTTCCATGGTACTGGGATGAGTTCTACCCATGCCCTCACCTTAGCAGTTCAATGTGCATAAACTCATTACGGGTGCTAAAAGGAGCGGGTCACGAATAACAGCTTGAAACCCTCCCCCGAAAAAAAATGCTAATAATAAGTTAGCACTGAGAATGAAACCTCAACAATGATGTCTGATTAACTGCAGTGCACTCCTTAAACAATGCACACGTGTCCACACAACACTGCACCTCCCATTGGCTCTGGTTTCTAACGAAACTGTCAACTGCTGAATCTGAGGAAGAAGTTGAACTTCAGGTAGGACTAGTTTTTACTCACAGGTGATCTACCATGAAAGTCAGTTCAGGTACACCTTAATGAGTCAACACTTGACCTTAGAAGGCCTGTAGTAGCAGAGCAGTAGGTTTAGTAGTAGCTGTAGATTTAGTAGTAGCAGTAGATTTAGTAGTAACAGTAGTTTTAGTAGTAGCAGTAGTTTTAGTAGTAGCTGTANGTAGCAGTAGATTTAGTAGTAGCAGTAGATTTAGTAGTAGCAGTAGATTTAGAGGCAGCAGTAGATTTAGTGGTAGCAGTAGATTTAGTGGTAGCAGTAGATTTAGTGGTAGCAGTAGATTTAGTATTAGCAGCAGTAAAAGTAATTAGAAAACGTCTTTTAATTGGATTATTGATGAAATATCTGTACATGACTGAGGTGACGTGAGCTTAATGATGAATGCCTTGAAAACTGTCCGTTACATAACAGTCTGGATGGGTTGCGTGTGCAGGTTCGTTCCTTTCCTTCTTCCTCATATTGCAATGTCTTGTTCCTGTGTGTGGTTTAACGGAAAAGTGAAACAGTGATTCCACTGTAACCCTGTAAAAATGTTGCCATTAAAGCTCCAACAACAATAATAATAATAATAATAATAATAATAATAATTATACAATTCAGACTTGTTTTAGAAACCATGATAAGTATATATTTTTATAAAGTAATATATTTATATACATATAAACAAAAAGTATGTAAATGTTCATAACAAATACTTTTTTTTTTTTTTGTTGGAGTTCCTCTAATGTGCCCCACGAGGGTGGGGGATCATCATCCGGTACTAGTCACTGACGTGATTCACACGGCAGACATACACAAGGAGGTTAGCCCAGCCTTATCATACTATGCTGAACTTCAACTCTCCACCCATTTCTGCCCCTCCCAGCCCCAGCTCAGGGCTGCATTCACTTCCCCAGCGAGCTCTCAGAACACAGCTGTCAGCCTAGAGCAAGCTCCTACAGATCCACCTCAAAGCCTGAAAACGGGGAGGGATAAAAAGCCTGGAGAGAGAGAATGGCTGGATGATACATCTGGTAAGTCAATTTAGACTCAGAAAGGGGGCCGGCGAGGGTGGGCAAATGTTTCTACACACTGAAAAAACTAACCAAAAAAAACCCCAAGAGAGTTTTTTGTATTGAACGGCTGGCAAGAAACTCCAAGCTGAGTAGGTACAGTCCCTACTCTAGGCTGAGCACAGAACTGTCTTTTCGGGGTTTGCTCTTAGTACATACAGGCTTAAACTGAAGCACCCGCGGCTCATTATCATCTTCCTAATTCATGGAAAAAGCTGTGCCGTTTTCTCCAAGGAGTCTTTATAGCATGGCAGAGGTGGGTCATATAACCAAAACCCCTGACAACATGTAAACACTGCATGGGTGGACCTGTCAGTCAGTCAGAAAGGTTTTAACAACTGGACGTCTCTGGTTTGAGCGGGTCTCGTCTTTAAGGCTTCTTGCTCCTGTAGATTTCAGCTTGGATATTTAACTGCGTGCTTTTCTTTCAGTCACATTCAGTCACATGGTCTTATCAATAGCCTACTTGTTGACAGCACTCTTGTCAAGCTAGAATTTAATGGGTTAAGTGAGCTTCCCAGACCAGCTCGGCGTTTGCCTGGAGATTCTGGGATCCGTTCTAAGATCGCGAGCTGTGTGTGTGGGCAATCAGACTGTTTTGGCTACTGTCCAGACTGACGGCAATCGCTGAAATGCTTGAAGTGACATTGTATGTATTTTTAACACGGGGTCACCCAGAAGGTGAGCGTAGCATGTTATGAATGTGGGAACTGTGAAGTGTTAAACTCCAAGTGGGAGTTGTGAAGCACCTCCGTGTACGGGAACACTTCAGTTGAAAAGCAGAAAGCAATGAATTCTCACTTAATCACTTTAAACTAATTTTTAAATGATTTTAGTGGAATTAGGGATAAATCACCACAGCACTGGCAGAGTTTTAAAAAACTGAGCTTTAGATTTGACTGATATTTCGAACTGATAACTAAATTTTTACGTGCCCATGTGACCATCAAACCATAAGTACATGAAAAATATCAGATATTTTTATATACCACAATAAACACTCCAATTCCTGTATCGCTGTATCTATGAAAAAGCATTGCATTGTCCAAAAAATAAATAATTAAAAGAAATAAAAATAAACTCCAAAGTGGTACCTTTACAGGAGAGGGCAAAAACCTTTATTTTTAATGTTAGTTAATGTATCGATGTTTTATTCCAAGTGATTTTGGAGCTTTTCTATTGGTCAGTTCACCATGAATTTTTTATACGTGGTGAAGGACAGTTGCTGTGTTGGAAGGACAGAATATAAAAAATTGACAAAACTTGGAGTTACATGTTTGTCTTTGGGCAGTGACAGTATAAAGGTGTGCAGACAGCAACCATTTACCAACAGGTATTCAGTTACCAGTTTGCAGAAGAAGTTTGATTTAATTTGTAATGGTACTATTAAATCCTACTACTAACACTACTAATACTAACACTACTACTACTAACACTACTAATACTACTACTGCTGCTAATATTACTACTAACACTACTAATACTACTACTGCTGCTAATATTACTACTAACACTACTGCTAATACTACTAACATTACTACTACTACTAACACTACTACTACCACTACTACTACTACTACTACTAACACTACTGCTAATAATAGTAATACTAATATTATTGCTAACATTACAATTACCACTACTGATAATAATAACAATAATAATACTAATAATAGTCCTTAGTGTGGTACCAAGTGTACTGTGCATATGGGTCAGTGATTCCAAAGTGAAACAGAATAAAGCGTATGAATAAAGCGTAAAAAAAATATTCATAGCTTATTTGTGTTTGCTTGTATGTATATGATGTACATGATAATCTACAGATTGTGGTGCATAATAATTCTGTCTTCTTTTGTTATACTTCTACTAATACTACTGCTACTACTTAATACAACTACTCCTAATACTACTACTACTACTACTACTAGTGCTAATAATAATAATAATAATAATAATAATAATAATACT
>CM067489.1:29071537-29124910 GCA_034552555.1 Semaprochilodus insignis
AGTGATTCCAGAGTAATTCCAAAGTGATTCCAGAGTAATTCCAAAGTGATTCCAGAGTGATTCCGGAGTGATTCCATAGTGATCAAAGCATATAGCCTATGAATAATGAATCAATGCTTATTTGTGTTTGCTTGTATGTATACATGATGTTCATGCTAAGCTAAGATTATGCTGCATAATAATTGGGACTGTTTGTTCACGCAGAGTGGTGCACAGCCAACTTCAGGAACAATGCTGAAGCACAGACTACAGGTGTGGACCGATATCGTCGTGTAGCATGGGAGCTGCTGACCTCAAGCACACGTCTACTCTCCCCAGTCTGCTCTGACGTAACTATGAAGGAAGTCAAACAAAGGCAACTTTTGAGCATCACCCAGAGCTACAAATGAGCCTTATCTTGCTGGACTTAATGAGAGAGGAAGAGAGTCGGAGACAGCGCTAAGGCAGCAGAATGTTTATGAACTTTCGAAGAGTCAAGAAGTGGCAGTTCCTGCAGCTGATCTCGACGTGCTGTGTACTGTCAGTGCTTATGGTCTGCTGGGAGCAGGTGGACCACCACGTCGTGAGCCACGTGAAGTCCTACTCTTATCGTTACTTGATCAACAGCTACGACTTTATCAACAAAAGCTTCAGCGTTACTCGAGAGGAGGCCGACAGCTTCAGCAGCTTTCCGTACCTCATTGACCATGACGACGTGTGCAAGGAGAGTGATGTGCTGCTGCTTCTCTTCGTCAAATCGTCTCCAGAGAACTTCAGGCGAAGAGAGGCCATTCGCTCGACCTGGGGGAATCAGACTTACATCAGACGGGAAATGGGGGTCAACGTGAAGGTGGTCTTCGTCATGGGCATTCACCCGGACCAGCGGAAGAGGAGCACGCTCCAGAAGACCCTCCACGCTGAAGACCAGGTATACAGGGACTTAGTTCAGCAGGAATTTTCCGACACCTTCCACAACCTGACGGTGAAGCTGGTGCTGCAGTTCCGCTGGGCGCACGCCAACTGCGCCCATGCCCGCTTCCTCATGTCTGCCGACGATGACGTCTTTATCCACATGCCCAACCTGGTGCGTTACCTGCAGGCCCTCAGCCAGCAGGGCGTCCAGGACCTGTGGGTGGGCCACGTTCACAGAGGAGCCCCTCCCGTCAGACGGAAGGACAGCAAGTACTACGTGCCCGTTCAGATGTACCAGTGGGCGTCCTACCCCGACTACACAGCCGGCGCAGGGTACGTGGTGTCCGGGGACGTGGCTGCCAAAATCTACCAGGCCACCTTGTCCCTCAACGCCTCTCTCCACATCGACGACGTCTTCATGGGCATGTGTGCCATCACGGTTGGGGTTTCACCCCAGGAACATGTTTACTTCTCCGGTGAGGGTAAAGCCCCTTACCACCCATGCATATACGAAAAGATGATCACCTCGCACGGGCACGAGGACGACATCGGATACCTCTGGGGGGCGGCCACCGCCCCAGAAGTGAACGGTATATCCTCAGGGTTCCTAGGGAAACTGTATTGCACAGCTGTGAAAATAATGCTCCTTTGTAAGCCTTACTCTTCCAATACTTACTCATGCAAAGCGGCCTTCTCCTGATGCTGGGGTGGAAAGGACCACAAAAGTCAGTACAGTATTTAAATATTTGCTCTTTTGACTTTCCTGTGAAAACACCAAAGCCATTTACCTAAGCATTTGTTTACCCTTCTTCAGAGAGACAGAAGCTTCGACTGGGGACCGGCCCATCAATTTTTTTTTTCGGTCTCCTGGGGGCTATGTAAATGTGTGAAGAACTAGTTACTGTACTGTGACCACCAGCAGAACTCTGCTGGGAGGAAATGCACACTGCCATTTTTTTGTTTTCGAGATTGGGATTAAAAGCGATGAATGAATACGAATGTTCTTCTGCCTGTCGTTCCTCTGTTGCACAGCGCTCTCCCTCTATCATTATCCGACTCACACCACGATTCACACTCTCAGGCACCCCCCCCCCCGTTTTCTCATATGCAGCCCCAGACACTTCCTGCCACTGGCATTTGCCAACACAGTAACTGCAGACCACATCCTGCCATCTAAGTAGGCCCACATGAACACCTGAAGTTCGATTCAGTGAAAAGATGTAGAGAACAAAGAAGCGTAGTAAGATACTAAATCACTGACTTTGCAAGACTTTTTTTTCCCAGCAGCCCTTATAAACTACACCTATAAGAGCGAAAGTGACCTGCGTTAGGCTCTTGCTTGACGTTACATGCTAGCGCTGCCTCGCTGCAGCCCAGCAAACATCCAAACCAAAACAGTCACAGGATTCCTCTCTATAGTCACAGTGTTACCATATATGGATGAAAAGCAGCACTGGCCCGCATTTTACTTCCATTTGAATATTAATTCGATATGATTCAAATTCATGTGTAACCCGACTCCTATGTTTCCTTTCACTCCAAAAGAGCTGATAAGGAGGAAGGAAAAATGATCAGAGTGAAGAAAGGAAACGGGCACAACACGTGCACACACAGATGTAAAAGGGGCTTGAGGACAAACAAACTCTCAGCTAGCAAAAGAAACATTTTACAGACAGATCATTATACAGGATACTATTCAGATGTAGCCGACATGAAGCAACGACTATGAGGTCTTTGCTACGTCCAGCTTTGCAGGTATTTACATCCTGTAGGAATGACAGCAAAATGAATCATTTAGGGCCATTTAGACCAAAAAAACAAACAAAAAATAATAAGCAAGCAAACAAACAAAAATCTAAGAATGATAAGCTATGAATGAAAAAAAAAGTTAGCATAAAACTGGCATATTTAAAGACTGTACATATACAAACATCCAGAGTCTGACTAAAAGAATCATGGGACTCTTCTCTATTCCTCTATAATGGCTCTGACATAACGTGACATGACTGTGACTTAAATCTTCCTGCAAACTTTGAATATTATATAAAGATAATATTTCTCACATAACAATGCAATATTTAAAGCAGAAAAACAAAAAGAAATACATTGTTCTTATATATAAGAACAAAAATCTAATATATTTAGAACTTGTCATAGAAGTTAATATTTGATTCCAAGTTATTTTGGGTCATTTCTAGGGGTCACAAAGTAATTATGAAAAAAAGTAATTGAAATGAAATGAAATGAAATGAAATTTTAAGGGCTGTGCCAAGAAAAAGTCTCATAACAAGGTTGGAAATCAGTGTTTTTAACACTACTACACCTGTTTAGTCTCTGATTTAGAAAATATTGTGCAGTCTCATAGTTTGTAAATAATTAACAGGAAGCTAGAAAGTTGCAAGGAAATAAAGAATGAGAATAAGAAATGTATTCTAAATGAATTATGTTAAAAACATGAACACAACTGCAGAAGTCTGTAGATCATTTCACATTTAGTCATAATAATTGTAATATCTACACTATTTGAAAAGTGCTGATCAAATCTTCAGGTAAATAACCTGACATGTTTGAAAATCAGCAATTACAGGTTATTATTTACAGTATATTGCCGCTGGCCAAAGAAACCTATCTCCAAAATGGTAACTTTACAGGACAAGCCAAAAATCGTTCTTAACGTTTAATGTGAGCTGATGTTACGAGATTTTATCCAGTTTGGGAGCATTTCTATTGGTCCATTCATCATGACATTTTTCACATGATGTGAAATTATATTAGGTCAAATATTCAAAAGAGAAAAGACAAAAGACTTCAAATATTCGAAATTCTTGAAATAGTAAAGAAACCTAAACCTTTCCGTGTCTAATTAAGCTTTACATCTACATTGTGTATGTTTTACTGTACATAAGAAACTTAAATTATTATTATAGCAAGTGATTTCAAACTTCTGATTTTACAACAACAATTTATTTAGACGAAAATGCCCAATCTAGAACTTAGCAAATGTTTTCTTGAATTTTTGGGTATGAACTAACCATTCAATCACATACAAGTGGCCAAGAAATTATGGAGCAGCTTATAGTCAATTTTTTTGACCCCTTTATATGGAAAGATGTATAACTTTACAGGAGAAGGCGAAAATGTTCCTTACTCTTAATGTAATTTAATGTAGAGAAGTTTCATTTTAAGCAATTCTGGAGCATTTCTACTGGTCCATTCATCATAACAATTTTTAAACAACGTACAGGTGTTTTTTGTTTACAAATTAGATAAAACATATTTGACCATAATTTATATATATATAAATATATATGTATCGTCACTGACCAAAAAAAAACATGTATCTCCATTTTTATTGATTTTTACTTTTATGCATCATCTGAACACGGCAGCTGCTGTTTACACTGTGTGAGAATTTCATGATGAATGGACCAACAGAAATGGCTCAAAACTGCTTGGAAAAAAGCAAAAAAATTAAAACTAAATCAGGTTTTTGCCCTCTCCTGTAAAGTTGCCATTTTGGAGATACTTGTTTTTCTTTGGACAGCGACAATAAACATATACATATAGGCTATATTTTCTGATGATTTACTAAATATAAACATATACACGTTTACATTACTATGGTGACTGAGAAGTGCAAAACAAATTAACATTTCAGAAAAATTGACAGAAAGGGCAGGCNTTGTAAATTTGTTTTTATTTTTGTAATTTTGTTTTCTTGAATGTCAGTTGTTTTCCTTTGTAAATTTGTTTTTATTTTTGTACTTTTGTTTTTTTGAAATAGAATTTTTTTGCCCTTGTAAAATAGTTTTTGCTTTTGTAATTTTGTTTTCTTGAATGTCAGTTTTTTTCGTTTGCAAATTTGTTTTTATTTTTGTAATTTTGTTTTCTGAAATGTTCATTTGTTTTGCTCTTCTCTGCCACCGTACATTACAGATGACAGTCTGTGCTTTAACTCTATAGTAATTATTTCCAAAAGGTTGTGTGTGGTTCTATAATACCCACATGGACAACATAATTTTAATAGACACATTTAAATACCTCTGTGAGGCAACGGGAAACGTACTTCGATGATAACCTGCTCGTAAATGCTGGAGCAGTGCCAGACTGACACTCACCTCCGCCTGCTCGACAGGCTCTCCTCTGTCTCACTGGTCACGAGAATGTGGCTGGAGCCTCCTTGGCTCTCTTCATGCATAACTTCAATCTTAGACAGGACACAGACAGGATTTTCTTATGAGGAAACAGCGGCGTGGCGGGAGGAAGAGAGTTTGCCCACAGCACAAAATGATTTGAATAGATTCAAATGAGGACAGGGACCGGCCAGCAAGGTTGTTGTGTTACCTTGATGCCTCCTTTGGCTTTACGGATGTTCTTCTTCCTTGCTAACTCGGCATCAGTGGGCTGCTTGGTGGAACTGTTCTCCGAGCCTCTGCGATGTGGCGCTGGAGAGAAATACAGGGCAGGTGAATACAGGCGGCACTATAGGAGCTGAGACAGAGCTCGCCACACTGCAGATGAAAACAGGGTGGCAGGGGAACAAAGAGAAGCTAATACCAAAGTTGTGGAGGGCAATTTCTCCCAATGCATTTCATGTGAAAACGTTTCTGGGGTATTAAAAGTTTGTTCATGTCTATTCTGACTAATGCAGCTGCCAGCCGCATGTGCAGGAGTATGCGTAAAAGGTATATGTGTCAAGTTTGGGTTTTGTGGTTAGACAGTTTCCCTGAAACTATAGCACTGCTGTAGTGGAAAGACGTTGGGGATGGAAACACTGCTGTGGTTACTCACTTTGACCTGCGGGCCGGGGCGTTTTTGGCGAGGGGCGCTTGGGCGAAGATTCGGGACGAGGGGCCACCGGTTGCACCGGCCTGGTCTGCTTAGCGGAGAGCCTTTTCAGACTGGTGTGTCTCTTCTCAAACATCTCTTGCACTTCTTCCAGCCTTTTCAAAGCATTCTCCACGTTGGTCTACGCAAACAGATCGTTTGGAGACATTTAGACCAAAAACCATGGACAAAACAAAGGAAAACAAACGAACAAAACAAAACAAACAACCGAATGTGTTACCAAATGGTACAAAAGGTGTCTATGCTAAGCTAATGTCAATAAAAATTGACTGTGTGCTTTATTATTGTCCCAAACAAAGTACATTTTCTTCTGTTTTATTGGTGAAGATGATTTTCTGCATGACACACTTGCAAAAAAAAGTTGCAAACTGGAGCTGTGAGGCTAATCTTGATATCACACATATCTCGGTCTGCAAAACCCACTCGGTATATGCGCCTGCATGCATGACTCGGTGGCGTTCCTGAGAGCTATTAAAATAAACACTTTAAAATCTTTGCTGCAGCTTTGCTGTGCAGCTGCTGCAAGTTACGCTCAGCAACAGCGCTATCATTAGATATGATGCCGCAAACACTGGGAGCTTGAAGTCTGTCTGACTAATAACAGATTGCAGAAACGTATACCATGAGATCGTGTGAGATATTTCAACCACTGCATGAACGTTATTTTATTGTTTGTTTTTTCGCAGGATTTCTTTATGCTCGAAAGTCTTAGTCTTAACTAACTGCAGAGGGACGTGGCTGTTCAGCTTTATGCATGCTGGTCTGTGCTGTTCTTTTGGTTGCCACTTCCTGCCAGGAAAGGTTAAAGGAGACAATAGAGTTCGTGTCGGGCTGAAAATGAATGGGACTCTATTGCGGGGGAGAAACAGACAAACACACGAGTGGGGGTCAAACTAACATTGAATTCAGGCTTGGTGGGTCTGCCCTGAGATGACCTGAAACGGTGCCTCTGGGTTGAGCAGAAGTACAGTACATGGGCTTGCACTTTTGTATCCCACTCGAAAAAATTGCTATGCGTGCATCCGATCGAAAAGCTGTATACAAGCACACCATTCCTGATCAGTCCAAACTTTTTGGAGTTAGAATGGAAGAAGAAGAAGAAGAAGAAGAAGAAGAGGAAGAATAAACCATCTAATTACATTATATAAAATGGCTACGGCAGAATTTTCACTCTCCGGAAAATTCTGCCGTAGCCTTTTGGAACTCTACTTATTCAGCAAGCTATATTAAGCCCCACAACAATCTTTATTATCTCACGTGGCTTGAGTTTACACTGAAGAGTGAGGCAAACTCAGTCAGAGAAAAAAATCAGACACCTCAGCTAACATTACTAGCCCATCATGACCTCCGTGTCCTGGTAGCTGGAAAACGATGCATCCTGAAAGGTGGAATGTTAGTTAGGTTTGTTGACTGTCATTGATAGTATCAGTGCACATCCCCCCACTAAGCTGATATTTGTTTATTATTCACCAGCTTATTTGAATTTTCCGTTCCACCCTCAGTGATGCTGCAATTGCATTCTGGCGCCCATGAGGCGTTTGTGAAGAGTTACTCGGCTGATTCCGAACATGATAAAACCTCTGACTGATTTTGGAAGTTTTGTTCTGTCTAACTTTACACCACGAGACCTACAAAATAAGCCTGAACTCGAAATATATCGGCACTCTCGCTGCAATGTTTCCCAGATGCTGGTTAACTAGAGCTGCGTCTGAGAAAGTTAAATAAGCCTAAATGAGGCTTTTCTATCTTTTCAGTGACGACGCAATTCATATTCTTCTTCTTATTATTATTATTATTATTACTGGAGAGATTTAGTGTCCCCTAACTAGTCCTGCAGTGGAGATATCGACACCTTTCCAATTCCAGAATGTTCAGTCTGATCGTGAATGGTGTGCTTGTATACAGCTTTTTGATCTCATTTACGTTTTTCAGAAAAATCTTTGGAAAAATTTTCCCATTAACAATGAATGGGGTGGAAAAGCATACTTTAATTTACTGTACTTCTGCTCGACTAACTGACACAGTTTCACATAAACTACCTCAGCATAGCCCTCCAAGCACAAATTCAATGTTGCTCTGACTCGCACTTGACTGTTTCTCCATCCCTCTTTCCCCCCATAGAGTCCCATTCATTTTTGTCTCTGCCTAAATTCTATTGCTTCCTTTAACCTACAGCCACCAAGGAGCTCGCACTCACTCTTCAGGAGATGGACCTTTCTAATTCCATCTGTATTTCTCTGATTTAGTTTCGATTGCTGATCTGGTTGTCATCCACATGCTAATCTGCCCTAAAAATGTATTTACTGAGTTCATATAACGCAGATCTGTCAAAACTCAAGAAAAACAGGTAGGAAAGGAAGATTCATTCATCTATTCAGAAACAACCTAGACTGACCAATCCTGCCACAATGGCGGTTTACCCATAAGACGCTGTGTGATGATATCCCATCTACAAGCCTTACTGGCACTGGAGCTGTAGCCAAAGCAATCAGCCCTAATTACATCACTGCCTGTGAGACAATCACCATAAAGTCCAGTATAAAGGTTATAAAAGTCAACGTGTCTCACAAATGTCTTTGAAGCTGCAAATTGGAGCTCTTCCTGATTTCCAGTCACCAACTTTGGAGTTACCGCACAATCTGCGTGAGGTTATTCAAGCTGCACGGGATGGATTACCACAGGACACCATTAGGAACCTTTACAACTCCATGCTGAGACGTCTGGCATGTTGCGTTAGCAAACATGGTGGCCCTACCCCATACTGAGAGACACTACTTCTGTATGTGTAGCTCAATAAATATTGATCATATCAGTCTAAATGTATCATCATTTATTGTTCCTGGTAACCTTTATCTTCCTTCCCAACAGCACTGCAATCCCACACCTCCTTCTGGGTGCAGCTATTCTTCTGATGAGGAGTGTACTCATGATGAGTGTAAGTTCTCTCAATAAGTATGCTCTCTATAAGGCTAACCATCAACCATACCTCATTTGGAGATGCCGTAATAAAGGTGATCAGCTGACGGCTGATCTCGGTTTCTACATATTCGACACTGAGCGGGGTTGTAGGTACATGGGACCATCTTCAATCTCATAGCAATGTGCAATCTGAATTTCGGTAAGTTGTATCTGTGTTTTACAGTTCGACACCCATAAATCTGTGCAATCTCAATACAGGACGGTGCCATCTCACTACAGGTCAGTGCCATCTCAATACAGGTCAGTGCCATCTCACTACAGGTCAGTGCCATCTCACTACAGGTCAGCTGATTTCTCAGTTAGGCCTTGATCCAAGGCATAACACACTTACAAATATGAGGAAGGCTACACACCTTTATGAGATCAGAGAGGACAATCTCGTGCTGGTTGTAGAGCTCTCGGAGCTGACTCAGCTGCTGCTCCTTAGCAGTCTCCATGTACCTCTCAATGTCCTGCAGTGCCGCCTCCGCACCCTCCTGTGATTGGCACTTATCCACAGCTTGAGACGCCAGGAGATACACTCCAGTCTCGCACCACTGATTGATCTGCATACATACACAAACATACACACACAATCAGGCTCACGTCTTCAACCACTTAGCAGTTGGTTTAGCTCCGGATGCCCTTCACACTAGTCTCTGGGTTAACGCTCCATTCGCCTATAGGAATGAATTGTAAGCCGCTCTGGATAGGCTGGAGAGGACCACAAACTCATAGTAGAGGGAATGTTTTGTCACACCCTAATCTGGGGTGGTATCATCTGGCTTTGTAGTTCTACAGTTACAGACTGTAGTCCATCTGTTTCTCTACATACTTTGGTACCCTGTTATTCAATGGTCAGGACTCCCACAGGACCACCATAGACCCGGTATTATGTGGGTGGTGGATCATTCTCAGCACTGCAGTGACATTGGTGTGGTGGTGGTGTTGTGCTTATGTGAGTGGATCAGACACTTCAGTGTCACTGCTGGACTGAGAAAAGTACTCCAACCCCAACTGTCCAAACAACAGCGTCCTGTGGGCAGCGTCTTGTGGGCAGCGTCCTGTGCCCACTGGCAAATAAATAGGGAACCATAAAGACAACTATGACACAGTTCAAGGAAAGGACATGTGCCTGTAAGCTACATTTAAGTGACAGTGACTACATTTAAGCAGGTGTGACAGCGCTGCATTCCTCTTTCTTACTGACACAGGAGCAATGAGCCATAAAATGTCTTTCATAAATCATGCCTGATTGGCTAGTTCTATGAAGATGGCCCGTCTCTTCAACAGCTTTGTTTACATTACTCTTCATCCATCAAGCTCTGTCATGGACACCGTCGATTTCATCTGGTGGAACGCATTAAGTTGCTGAAGTGCTACGCATATCTGCCATGTTTCAAACGGCTCCACCAACCTTGTCTATGCCCGTGTGGATCTCCAGCGATTTGGACAGGATGTCGTATTTCTTCTTGGCCTCGTTGCTGAAGTCATCGCATATGCGCCGCAGCTCCACACACTTGGGCCGGATGGAGTCCACGGCGTAGTGGTTGCTTTGGATGAGCTGGTCACCGTGCAGGGCATGCAGCTGCGCCTTCTCCAAAGACCCCTGTAAAAACATGGTACACGCTCAGACGCAAAACCCGTGCCACATACATATTTACCCAAGTTGGAGACAGTGGTCATGTTGGCTTTGACCTGATGGTTTTACTTCCTCCACTACATACTGAGGTCGGACTGCAAACACAGGAAATGAGAGGGTCAAACCTGAGCGCTATCCTGTAGGCTCTTCAGTTCCTTCAGCAGCTGTACTACACGGCCAACAGAGTCCCCGATGTCCGAGAGCTCCAGCAGAGCCTCCATCAGGCTGTCCAGAGACACTTTCACCTTCAAACATGAACACAGAGGACGTATTGGAACGTTCTAACAGTACGACAGCAACACTGTATGTGTATGAATGCGATGTGGCACACGGGTTACTGTACCTCTCTGAAGTCTTGCTCAAAATGCCTGAGCTGTAAACACTGTTCTAACTTGAGGTGATGTTTGGACCAGAACTGCTCAAATGCATTTTCGGTCTCATCCAGCTGAGCCAATAACCTGTAACACAGTTCAAAAAGACATTTTAGTGACTGCATGGTAACCATACAGTGTCAGCAGCTGCTCAAGGTTTGAGAAAAGTTTTTTGATTTTCTTTTACTTTTGTTTTTGTTGTTTTGCTCACAGTTATGAATGAAAGTAAAATGTCATAGGTTCTCCAACGCTTGCTCAGTGGAACCACAGAAGCAGCAGTAATGCAGACCTGCTATGCATTTTGAAAAGCAACCTCCACTCAAATCAGCCCAGTGCAGAGGTACCAGCCGTTTTTGGCATGGAAGCCAAGGTGCTTTGCTTTGTGGCGGGCCAAAAACATTTCAGGAAAGGCTGTGGCATTTTCACGATTCAAGTTTCACGCTCGGCCGTGCATGTGATGTAAGCAAGGGTGGGCCTTATCGCTGTACCTGACTGACCCAACAGCCACGATTGTAGACATTCAGCAAGCAATGATGCCCTCTATGAGTCATCCTGTTAGTGCCACCACCATTGGCAGATGGCTGCATGACACAGGACTACATGCACACAGGCTGTTACGATGACTGCCCTTAACACCACGTCAACGTCACCAAAGACTGCAGTGGTGTCGTGCCAGACTGTCATGGAGTGACTCAGAATGGCAGCGGGTCACCTTCAGTGACGAGTCCCGCTTTTGTCTTGGTGGAGACGACCAACGAATCTGTGTGTGGAGGCACCATGGTCAGCACCAAGGTGAACGACTTGTTGTGACGTGTCACACGTCCAGAAGGCCTGGTGACACGCCACCTCCACCCCTACCGCACAATCTGCAGGAACTGTGTGAGGATATTCAAGCTGCATGGGATGGATTATCACAGGACTCCATTAGGAACCTCTACAACTCCATGCCGAGACGTCTGGCATGTTGGGTTATCGAACATGGCGACCCGACACCATACTGAGAGACAGACTTCTGTATGTAATTCTGTAAATATTGATCATATCAGTCTAAATTTATCATCATTTATTGTTCCTGGTAACCTTTATCTTCCTTCCCAATAGGACACAGTAGGGCACTTCCTTGTGGGTGCAGCTATTCTTTTGATGATGAGTGTATATGGGCCGTGGCTCAAAAGTTGAAAGAGGAAAATTAGACAACAAAGACCATGAACTGTTGAGCAGCTGGAGACTTGAAAAATTACAATGGCAGAATTGCAACAATCATCCTCAGTTCCTGAACCATTATAAAGTTGACGTGGCACGTGTGCTGCATCAAATTCTAAACATGATTATAAGATCACCAGACAAAACGCGAGTCATCTGTGACTGTATGGTACCCAATAGCGTGTAATACCTCCAGGTGGAGAATAGGACATTTCCATGTGTTCTTTCACTGGGTGAGGAGACTGACTGGCCTTATAGCCCAAAGTTGTAACCCATGATTATTCACGCTGACATTTAAACAGGCTACCGAAATGGATGCAACCAAAACCAAAACAGCCCACATTTGCAACAGAAAAATCCCCAGAATTAACCGTTTAATTTCATTAAAGCTTCAAGAAGTGAAAACCAGAGGAATACGTGAATTTTGCAAAGTGTGTAGGTGTGTTTAAGTAGTGCAGCATTAAAATGCAAAGCAGCACTCAGGACAATCAAAACACGCTGTGTCTGCTTAACTACTAAAACACTGTGTAAATGGACTTTTATGGAGAGTAATCTAAGCTGTAAACAGCCAGAAATCTCCAGCACCATGTGCATAGAAAAAATGAAAGAGTTTTGAGTTTACCTTCTATTGTACTTCATTTAAATATATCCTTTAATAGTCCAATAAAGATTAAATCCAGTGGTGTACAGTAACTCAGTAAGTGTGATGCGTTAGTGTACTGTAAGTAGCGTGTTGGTGAAGCGAACCTACCAATCAAGGTATAGTGGTCACTTTGTTTTGACCTGTTGGACAGAGCTTGGTTCTAGCTAATGGAACCCGTTCTCCTTCAGTGTTCTGTGCTTATGATCATTCGAATAGACCTCAGTGTCAGACTAATTAATGACCTCCTATTAAATGACTGGTGGACCGAGAGTCACACTAGAGTCTCTTCACCTACACTGAAACAAATGTTTTGTGAATTGCTGGTGGCATCATAATTCACCCACAAAGTGTCACTCCCCACACAAACCAAAAACAGGAACTTCCACAGTACATGGTCTGCTGAAAGTAAATGACCGTTAGATCAGTGATAGAAAGAATGGAGAAATAGCACTGCTGAAGAACTGTTGCAAGTTTCACAACGATCCCGAACAGCTTCCTGCTTGACTTTTCAATAGACGTTCATGGCAAAGCATCCATGGGCAAGAACATAGAGCGGGCCAGAACATTCTGCAGCAGGCAAACAAAAAAACAGTGACTAAAGAAACGACAAACCTTTCTACAGTGGTCTGATTTTCCATTTCATCTGGGTTTAGTTTGTGGTTTTCTGTTTTGTTGGTCTGGTCTTTGATGCATGATAGCAGAGTGTTGCCTTGTTTCATTGCTAACTTCAGTTCATCCTGAAACACAGAGATGAGACAGCTTACACATCATACATCTTAAACGAAAACAGAAATGAAAAATTAGGGTTTTAAACCTTTAGCCTGTGACGAACTCTAACTCTCTGTAAATGTGCCCCCATACCTTGAGCTTGTCGTGCTTTTCTGTATGATCTGTCAACAGATCTTTGGTGCACTGCACATCGTTGGGGAGCTCGGTTTCTGCCAGGTCTGTCCCAAACTTCTGCAGCATTTGGGCTGTGGTCTTCACTGTTACGGCAAAGTTCTCGATGGCCTAGTTAACAAGACAAGGCGCAATAAAAGAAATGCCTTCAATAGACATACAGAGAGGGGAACCAAGTGTTCAGAGAGGGGAAACAAGTGTTCAGAGAGGCGTAACAAGTGTTCAGAGAGGGGTAACAAGTGTTCAGAGAGGGGAAACAAGTGTTCAGAGAGGGGAAACAAGTGTTCAGAGAGGGGTAACAAGTGTTCAGAGAGGGGAAACAAGTGTTCAGAGAGGGGTAACAAGTGTTCAGAGAGGGGAAACAAGTGTTCTGTTTTTGTTATTAAACATACTTCCAGTGCATATCGTTGCTCTCCTATGAAAAACATGTCTCTCCATTTTTGTCGATTTCTACTTTTCTGCATCAGTTGAACACAGCAGCTGTTGTTTATACTCTGTGAGAATTTCAGGATGAATGGACAGAACAGAACAGAAATGGCCCAAAATTGCCTGGAAAGACGTCTGGTTCTATTGACTTCCATTCAAATGAAACAAGGTTTTTGCCCTCTCCTGTAAACTTGTCATTTTGGAGATAAAAGTGTTTTTTGGTAACACGTCCTATGAATTAGGTATCCATATTGCATTATAAGTGCATTCCTAAAGATCTATAAAGCCTTTATAATGCTTTAAAATACTAGACCTAAGCCTTTGTAACTGTGCATATATGTTCACAATCACATGCATGAACTGTTATAACATTCACAATACAAGGCTTCATAACACAAAGTGACATAATGCATTATCATGTACATATTTGCATAATTACATATTTACATAAGGCTTCACAGTGATGCTTCCACCCACATACTCTCTAATGTTCCTCAGTATCTTCAAAATGAAATGATGTTTTGAAGTGCATATAACATCTAACGAACACTAATAAGCCCTCTTTACAGACTTCAAGTACAGTGACGTTTTGAACAGCTTTATGATTTAAAGCATTATGTGAATGAATGTATTAAGCTTCATAATACGTCTCAACAATAATGCTAAGAACAGTAAAAATCTACACTTTCTTTTGAATCAGGTATCCATAAAGCGTTATAAGTGCATTCATAAAGATCTATAAAGCCTTCATAATGCTTTAAAATACTAAACACAGCCTGTAACTGTGCATACATGTTTAGAATCACACACATAAACTGGCATGGCAGTATAAGGCTTCATAGCACAAAGTGATATAATGCATTATGATGCATATATTTTTGTTGTTAACATCTGTTATTAACAGCATCGGTGACAGTGGTACCATAAATCTTAATAACTAATGTTCTTATCCTTCACATAATGCTTTATAAAGATTCACAGTGATGCCTCTCTAATGTTCCTCAGTGTCTTCAAAATAAAATGATTCAAAATGTTTTGAAGTGCATATAACATCTAACGAACACTTATAAGCCCTCTTTACAGACTTTAAGAACAGTGATGTTATCGATCAGCTTCGATAAGCTTTATGATACGGGTCTAAACAATAACGCTAAGAACAGGAACAATCTATACATTTTTACATATTAGGTCGCTTTGTGCTATGAAGCCTTATAATGTGGCAACAGTTTATGTTTATTACATTTATATACATGCTACACATGGCACATATTACACATGGCAATCATTCTAAAACATTACGAATGCCTTATAGCTCATTATTAATGCACTTATGATGCATTATGGATAAGTGTTAACCTGGTTTTTTTTTTTGGGGGGGGGGCAATAATTTATCCACTTTAAATGTACATTGATCACGTCTTTTGACTTGACCTTTTTTTATATTCATAAGCATAATCCAGGACATGCTTAAAAACGAAACTGATAGACACATAAAGTACATAGAGAAATCAAAATCCTTTTTTTTTTTTTTTTTACTGCTACATAAAACTGGTGTCATGGGGTTGGGAAGACATCAAGGTGAAGGACCTTTCTAAAGTGTTCCGGGACAAAAACTATTAAACAACACCGAAGTGGAAAACATTACAGAGTCATAACCAAGACCGTAAACTCTCTCCAGGACTGATTCAATAAAACGCAAGTGGAAAGTTAAAAGAGCCACAATGAGCAATGTCTTTGAAACGGTGCCACGCAAGAATTCACAACACGTCTGCAGACTGATACAAAGGAGGAAGGAATAATAGAGATGCCAAGCTGTTGTTCAATAGAGCTGCAGGATGACCTGAGAGCAGCTAAAACAATGAACTACACCACGGTCATCTCCGTTCCCACAGGCAATGCAGAATTCAGTCGGTCAGTCAGTCATCTACTAAACCGTTTATCCTTCTGGGTTGCAAGGTGGGGGGTAGGGTGTTGCTGGAGCCTATCCCAACATTCACTGGCCTGAAGGCAGGAAACACGTTGGCCAGGCTGCCAGTTCATCGCAGGGCTGACACACAGATATACACATTCACTCACACCTAGGGGGGCAATTAAGCATCTCCAGTTCACCTGACTGCATGTCTTTGCTGGGAATCGAACCCAGGCCCTTGCCAACTCGCCAGCTCCAACTCAGAATTCCTCTGCTAAAACAGAAGTACAGAGATGGGTGTCTAGAATGTACACACAAGCACTGAAACAGATAAGAACTCTTTCAGGAACAACGTACTCCAACGTACTTCAGTACAGAACTCATCTCGAAAGGTTGCTTGCGTCGGTGAGCGCGTCATGATACCGGGATACTTCCCTGCAAACGCTACTGCTGGGGCACCCCACGTCACTGAAGAAGACATGAATGGAGCGATATACTATACAGCCATTATCCACAGGACGCTGAACAAAAGGGTGGTGAAATACAGACCACCTGTTGGTCCACGGCTGCAATAATAGCTGAGTCTTAAGTGACTGTGCATTCAAACTGACTGCACCCAGTTCCATGTTAAAGCGGCTGGGTGCAGAAGGTGAAGTGCAACAGATGAAAGGGAGCAGGTGAAAATATCCAATCGGGATTCTGATAAACTGCGATTATTATTGATATACTGGGGTCCAGGCTGATAAGACTGCTATATGCTCTTGTATCCAGACGTGAAGCTTGAACGCAGCCAGTTTACATGCCAGACTGCCAGCTGATTATGGGTTGTTTCTAATTGGTCAAACTCATCCACAGGTGGTTCACAAGCTCCATGTTCAATTCATATCTGGCTGCTATTGCAAACATTGCAGCACTCGCATTCTTTCAAATTGCAAATTCGATGTAAAAAATCCACTCATCTTTCAGCCCTAAAAGTGGGTAGTAAGGCTGAAGTAGCAAGATAGAGACTGTTGAAAGGTCTTGGCCGAAATGTTCCACAGCTGTCTTCCAGATGGGAGAGGAATCCTTCCTGATGCTGCACACTGTCCCTCCACGCCATTCGGTGTAGATGTCCTCAATGGCAGGAAAGCTTGACGCAGTAATGGTTTTTTCTACCTACTGCAGTGCCTTCCTGCCTGAGACCGAGCAGTTTCCATATCAGAGTGCTGCTGCAGGCCAGGATTCTCTCTGTGGCCTGCTTCTGTGCGTAGGCCAGTCCTCTTCTGCCTCCTAAGGAAGTAGAGGTGCCACTTCACTGGCAGTGTTCAAGGACCAGGAAAGACTGTCAGTGATGTGTGTGATGAGGCATCTGTGTGCTTCCGAAGTCCCCGATCACTACCAGACAATGAATCCAAACATACAGCCAAGACGGGGAAAGTGCTTGCCTGGCCTAACTAATCTCCTGACTTGGTTCCATCAGAGGGAGCCCCATAGCCTTGGAAATCTAAAGACACAAAATTGGACCACGATGCTGCAAAAAGCTGATTACTCCTCACCAAAAGACATTACCTATGTCATTTGAAGTGGATATATAAACTGGAAGTATATTAAATACCATATACAAAGGTGTTGAATACTTGTTTCTCCTCATTAGTAGATACAGTACAGACCTACAGTGACCTAATGTAGCCCCAAAAAGTAACTGGACGCTTTAACCATTTACCCTTGGGTAAGATGAAGGAAAAGTTACTTCATAGCATGATTAACACATTTGGATTTATATGGAGATGAACCTTTTAAGCACAAAGGCAGAGTGGAGGAGATTTCCATCCAGACTGCACTATGAGCAGTAGAGTGCAGATGTAGAACTCATACATCGCTGCTGTCCAAAGAACAACATGTATCTCCATTTTTGTGGATTGTCATTTTCATCCGTTATTCTCACACAGGAGCCGCTGCTTACACTGTGTGAGAATTTCATGACGAAATGACCAACAGAAATGGCCCAAATCTGCTCGGAAAAAACTCTGGTTCCATTGACTTACATTGAAACGAAATGAGGTTTTTGCCCTCTCCTGGAAAGTTGCCATTTTGGAGATACCTGTTTTCCTTTGGACAGCGACAATATGATATGTGATGGGGAACTCATATATGATGTGTACTCAAATCATAATTAATCACCGCCACTTTGGCCATGCATCTATACATACTGCACATATTGTACATCTGTTTACATATCTGTTCATATTTTAAGTGCCTTTATGCATTATTGTTTGCTATGCCCAGTGACTTGGTTTGTTTAAATATCATACTAGGCTTTATGCTGGACCTTTTAGATGATTCATTCACTGGATGTGACAATAGACCACTACACTCTCACCTGCGTAATGTTTATGCCCCTCTGTTTACTCTATGTTATACTTTTCTTGGTACTTTTATTATTATTGTTAATAATAATAATAATAATAATAATAATAATAATAATAATAATAATATCGTTTATTTGTAGAGCACTTTTCATACCATCGGCAGCTCGAAGTGCTTTACAGACAGTTAAAAATTCAATCTTTTTATATATCTTTTTCAATTCAATTCAATTCAATTCAATTCAGTTCAATTCAATTCAATAGAATGCAATTCAACTTTATTGTTGTTATACCAATACAGGGTTGTACAGTATAACGAAACACTGTCAGGCTACTTCTCCAGTGGAGTGATTAAAAAGAATAGATGAATATTACAATAAATAAGTACAGTGCAAAGACAATAAGACAAAAGACAGATTACTGTATGTGCATAGACAGTAAGACACGTGCAAAATGTTCAGGAGCAGTAACTGAACGTCAGTATGTTAGAGTACTAGAACCGAGGAGCAAACAGCAGTTAGCATATGCAGTAGAGTAGAAGTACGGGTAGGACAGTATGTTGAGGTAGCCATACTTGTTGAGGTTAAGTATGTTGTGGTAAACAGTAGATGTATATATAAACTGCAGCTAGTGAGAATAGCAGCTCAATGTTCAGGTGAACAGCTAAAACAGTGCACAGTGCAGATGTACAGATATACAGGTCCAGTTGAAAGTGCAGTGCATATAGTCCTGTGAGCTAGTGGAGCCCAGTGTGTAGATGCTGGGGTGATCAGGGCATGTTCTGATAGGCACTGCGGTGTGACCAGTTTGGCTGCTCTTAGGTAAAGTTTGACAGCACTCGCATCTGTGTATCAGTGTGCGGTAAAACTGTGTTCTATCTTTCTATCAAGAAACGTCAAACCTTGTGGTAGTCTGCAAAGAAAACTGCTCACATGATAAGGACCTGAATCACACCAGTTGCCTCGTGCAGATGACTGGGCGCACTGCAGTTTATAGTTCAAAGTAAATAAAGCTTGTCAGACCAAATGACTTTCAAGGGCACTATGCACATTTCTGATTAATAATTCTGGTTAATTCTGGTTAATGTTGATTCTCATAGTAGCTGGTAGCAGCCAGTAAAATGGGATTACTTTCCTGATAATTAACTTGAGTACAAGTAAAAGAAACTACTCAAGTAAGAGTAAGTTAGTTTTAGTATATCGGCCAATCTGAAAACATTTGTGAATATATATGACTGCATCACTGGAAATCATCCAAACCATGATGTGTTTGAAGATGAAGATGAGAAAGAAGACTGATCGCGGTGTGATCTGCATGTTCACATCTTTCTGTGGGCTGTGCAAGAAAGGAAGTTTATCACCCATTCATCTACAGTCACATGGTTGGATGATTGTAAAAGGCCTCCTAGTTTATCTTGTTTCCAGCAAAGCAGTCTGGAAAGTTTAGTAAGTGGTTTAGTTTGGGTCTGTTTTCTGGTTTTGCTCACATACTATCTGAATAGGAGTCAAGGTAACAGTTGGATTGCTCGAGTGAGAATGTGTCTGTACTACTGTGAATTCTGCTCTACTGTGTTCTTTCAAAGGAAAAAGAGAAAATTTTTTTTTAAAATAAAACAGCTTTCTTAACCTGCAGTGGAGGTTGATAAGATTTTTTTTCCCACCAATTTTGGACCAATTCTATTGGTCTGTCCATTTTCACTAAATTAACATAAACTAAAATATTCACATGAATAAATCAATTGAAATAAACTGAAAGGGCAACTAGAACTTTTAAACTGGCTATAAGCAGATAATTACAATATTAATGATCTATTAATAAAATCATTATATGAATTAATTGGAAATATTTTTTTAAAAGCCTTAACACATTTTTAAAAAGCCTTAACATAACAACCTTAAATGTCATATTTCTATGATCAATATCACATAATAAAAGAGAGATAAAAGATTTTTTTGCACACCAAATCACAGTTAGATCGCCCAATTAAAAGCACAATTTTTAGTTATAGCCCTATTGACTATTAACCCCTAAAACGCTTATATTAGTCGTCCTCTATTATCATTTTAATAGTCCTCTATATACAGTAAACATTACATTCACGGCCTTCAAACTGCATTAATGAACTCAATGGAACATTTCTACTAATGTCACGCCTGCTGGCTCTCTTCTCACCCCCAGTCTCCCGGACTCCATTTCCCATAACTCACCACCCGATGACATCACTCTCACATATCCGCCATCTCCCAATCCCGTTCCGTTTTCTAGATCCGAGTCTCCCGAGTATTGATTACACCTGTTGTTAATTTAGTCTGTTTGTATAAATACTCCTCTCTGACACTGACCCTTTGTGAAGTATTGCCACTCTCTCTGTGATTACTCTTGTTTGCCACTCTGGTTTTGACTTTATTCTGATTTGCTGGTTTACTCTTTTGTCTTTGCCCTTTTAGTACTTTTGCTGGTCTGTTTGTTTGCCTGGTTTTGACATCCGCTTGTTTCTTGACTCTGACTCTGCCTTGCCCTTCTGTTATATCCGACTTGCTCTTGTTGCTGCTGTGTTCGATTACAAACCTGTTAACTAAACCTCGCCTTGATTTTAGCTCAGCGCTCATCACAATCTGTTTGTCCATCAACACAACTAAAACCATTACAACAGCAATTCAACAAGATTTGATTTTATTTATGATGATTCATTCATATATACAGCATCAGTGTTTCTGATCAGTCATAACTGTTTAGCGTAAGCCTGTAGAGTCTTTAAGATAACCAAAAAATTAAGTAGCCATATATACTCAGATACATTTCCAGATATACAGTAAGGAAAGACGTTTTCCAGTAAACTATTTATTTACTCTTACTTGAGTACTTTCCTTTACTTGTGCTCAAATAAATGATCACTAAAGTAACAGTACTTTTACCTAAGTAGAGATTTCTTTAGTACTCTTTCCACCCCAGGGTAGCAGGCTTAGCTTAGTTTACTCATGTGTGTGTTAACTTGTTTAATCCCATTTTACTGGTTGCCTGCCAGCTGCTTTGAGAATCAACAACATCAACAATCAACCAGAATCAACCAGAATCATTAATCAGAAATATGCATAGTTCCCTGAAAGTCATTCGGTCTGAAAAGTTTCATTCACTATGAACTCCAGTATTAACTGTCATGCGCCAGTCGTCGGCAAGAAGAGGATGCCACGGTTCAGGCCCTTATCATCTGAGGAGCTTCTTTGCAGACCACCACAAGGTTTGACTTTTTCAGGTTGATTTTTTACTTTTTCAGTTCCGACTGATGACTGTAAACCTGTAGGGTCTTTAAGATAACCAAAAGCTGATACTGTGTATATGAATGAATCACCATAAATAAAATCAAATCTTGCTGAATTGCTGTTGGTAATGCTTTTAACAGTAGAAATGTTCATTTATGCGGTTTGAAGGCCGTGAACGTCATGTCTACTGTATGTACAGGGCTATTAAAATGATAATAGAGGACGACTAATATAAGCTGCACTTTTAATTGAGCAATCTAACTGTGGTTTGGTGTGCCACAAACTTTTATCTCTTTTATGTGCACAGTTTAAAAGCTCTAGCTCCCCTTTCAGTTTAGTGAATATTGTACAGAACAGAATTGGTCCAAATCCTCTTGGAAATAAAATCTTGTCATATTAACCTCCACTGCAGGTTAAGAAAGCTGTTTTTTTTCTCTTTTCCCTTTGAAAGAAAACAGTACAGCAAAAGTCCACAACCTGCTGTCTACCATGCTACCTAGTACAGACACCTTCTCACCACATCCGGAGTGTTGCATACAAAATCTGCTGCATATAAACGGCTGCTAAGCTGTGATTGGAGCCCTGAGAAAGAAGGTGGGGCTTGTGGAAGAAAGGAGTGGTGAAACATGTGGGAGTCTAGATTAGTTGATCATCGATTCACATAGTTTTAGCTCCGTTCTTGCTTTAAAAGATTAGCCATCAAGGCGTAACGAGGGCAAGTGCTCCGCCGCCCGCTAGACAATGCAAGTGTGTACAGTAATAACCCAGGAATTGTTCTGGGGCCCTCACCGGTGGCTGCATGGCCCTAAGCAGCACTTACGTCACTTATCAGTTTGGAGTTTACAGTCTTGCTGTTCAAAATAGTGTCATCTGGTTTGCTGCTTTTGTTTTCCAACACAACGAACTTCATAGACACCTTTTTCTGGGGCCCACAGTGTCGAATATAGCATATACTTGTATATGACTCTGATAACGGTTATATCTGTGCTAAGAGTGCTCACTCAACACTGTGCACGTTATTTGTAGGCTATGCACATAAAGACTGTCATCCAGTGCCCGTGCTTGTGTGATGACTTCCCCATGTACGTAGCCTAAAATTAAAGCACCACCAAAAATATTTCATGTGACTTATTTAGAAATTTAAATGTTCAGTTAGTGAGCGGACATCATTTAGGCTTGCTGCGAGGACAGTGACTCACTGTGCGGTGATGGATCCACTGGCTGTGACAGTACTGCAGGCTGCCCCCCAGTTCACACGTCAGCTGGCCCTTGTCCACGTAGCCGTGCAGATCAGACAGGGAATTTAGCATGACGATCTAAAAGGCAATAGGAAAAGGGTGGAATACTGTGGAAAATGGTGCACCACGCTCTTATATACATATATATACACAAAATATTCCGAACAGAATGAACGGTGAATGCAGCTACTCCAATGTGCACCCATTACTGAAACAGGCATTCAATGGTGTACACAGCTAGTGGCGTTTTTGCTAAGGCGCTTGTATCTGAATGCAATCAAACCCTCGCAGCAATGTGTCCAACATCTAGCGTACAGCCTTCCCAGTAGTGTAGAGGCTATTAGTACAGCAAAGTAAAAGGGACCATTAAGGACTATCTTGGGTCCACAAGTAGGTAACCAAACGGGGTAATGGTTGAAAAAAGCTGGGGCAGTTCCTGCATGTCCTTATTCCACCATTCCAGCTAAAATAGAGCTAACGCAGTCCTAGCGTACATCCATCTTACAAAGGCACACTGTTTGAAAATGCATGCAAGAAAAGACTTGTTGTTTGTGGAAATTGCAGGAGGATCTGTGCCGACAGTACCGAGCAACTGTGAAAAACATATCTCGTGTATTGATGGGACCATGCTGGAGGAGACATTTAATTCAGCGTCTTATTTGTCGCTAGGACTTTCCTAGTCTCAGTTCTGGTATGTTTTACACCAGCTAAGCAAGAAAAGAAACCACACAGACGGCAAAAAACCACAACCCACAATGAAGAACATGGGGCCAAGATCTGACTCAGAACACTGCGCGTGCAACAAATGCTACAACTATACATGCAAAAACTTCAGCAGGTGGAAGGAGGCACACATGCATTAAACGAGCCGAGAAGGTTGAACAGACTTATACACGTACACTACTGTTCCAAAAATACCATATTCAGTCATCTTTGTTAAAGACGCATCACATGGTTTCAATCAAATTAACATCCAAAATTTGTACTTAAAAATGGGGGTGAAATGTTAAGGCAGACCACTTAAGGCTATAAACAGATAATTACAATATTAATGATCTATTAATAAAATCATTATATTAATTAATTGGACTTAACGCATTTTTAAATGTCACCTTAAATGTCATATTTATATGATAAATATCACATAATAATATTAACTGTCTGGTAGTAGAACAACATAGTACAACTCCAAATCAAAGTTGGGACATTAAAATACATTAAAATAAAATTGATGTTAATGTTAGAATGAAAACTGTATGGTCCATCCCGGATGCCTCCGAGCCCAGGGAAGTCGGCGCCGCTTCTGTATATGGTTAACATAAGGCTTCCGTTGGGCACAGTAAAGTTTTAACTAGGATTTGTGGGTATGTATTGGTGGTAGTCATGGGCTGGAGGTTAGGGAACCAGCCTTGGGGACCGGAGGGTCATAGGCTTAATTTCCCTGAACCAACAGGAAACGACTGAAGTACATTTTTAAGCATTTGTTTTTCAACATTTCAATAATTTTCTCACACATTTTTAGCAAATTAAAGGACTCTGCCTACTGATACATGCTTCTGTATGAAATAATGAAATTACCATCACTCGTTTCAAATCTACCCATGATTTATATAATTTATATACACTCTAATTAAACCATGAACTATAATTATTTTACCTTATTACTAGCTCTAAATTATCCCGTCCCAACTTTTTTGGGAATATGCTGGAGGCCTGAATGGTAGGAATGGATGTGTAATTACAAATAATGTGTTGACCAGACAAAACAAAATATCATTGTGTCTGCGATGAAATAGAAGTCGAAGTCAATTTTAGACAGCACTGCTTTCTTTTTCATTTGCATCTTCGGTAGTGTCCCAACTTTTCCGATTTGTGGTTGCAATACAGCAATTAGTGGGTAAATATGACCAGTGATTCTAAACTCTTGCACTGCAGCTCTTTAATTCCTGGTGCTGAAGAGTCATGAATTTGTTAAAAATGGCCATTTTCAGGAGAAATGTGTAATGCTCTCTTATTGGTCTGTGTGCAGATGTGTGTACTTACAGTATATACGTATACCGCATGCACTACAGAGTCTAGGAGAACACTCTAGAAGCATGCTTACCGGTACCTTCATTTTAAAATCATCCCGGTGTAACCGGATGCCAATGTCAGCGATGGTCCTTTGGATGAAACGTGAGGGCCTTAGCACAAGGACTAGTTGCAGGTTGCCTGGGAATGCCCCCTGCCGATCACAAACAACACGTCACGTCAACGAAAAGCACTTCAGAATTCATACTGGTCATTATCACTCATTCATATTCATTCTCACGCAGGTTAGGTTACAATCTCAGCCGGTCTGACGGCCGTCACTCATCCTTATAGACGTCTAATTAAGATGCACTGTATGGGTAAATAGTGATTCATCTTCTAACACCTAACCTTGTGAACTCAGTCAATCCCCTCGACCGTTCTCTTCTACATTATTCATTTAGAGCACACTGATCCACCAGCTGTCCTCCAGCTCTGTCTATCCTATTTCTAGGCGTGTAAAATGACAGAACACACATGCATGCTCTCGTTACTGTACTAGAGCAGTTTTGTACAGGACTTTTAGGCTAAATTTCCTGTTTCCTTTAGCTACAGTAACTGTCAGGGGTGCAAAAAGTATAGAGGAACTGAACATTGACACTCACTGAAGTGCATAACTGCTGTACAAAAATGGTTGGTGTGATGCAACGGATAAGGGCACTTGCCAGTGAGCTACCAACCCCTGGGGCTCGATTCCTGGTCTGGGGGACTACGCTGCGGTACACCAGCACGAGTCCTAGTGCTCCTACATTGACCTATGTGTAAGGCGACTAACCTTGTAAGTCGCTCTGGATAAGAGCGTCAGCTAAATTCCATAAATGTAAATGTGAAAAAACAAATAATAAGTTTATTAATTTTTGCCATTTTTATTTTTCTACATTATTTGAGTCCAGTGTGAAACTTCCATGACGAATGCACCAACAGCAGGGCTCTAAAAAGTCTTTACCCTGCCCTACCTTGACAGTAGAGAGCGCTTTTGCCCTCTACTGTCACCATCATGGAGATACCTGTTTGTCTATGAATAGTGACAACATCAAAGTAAAAACTAAACAGATGAAAATAAATATTATATACAGTAAATAATCAGTGGTACTAGTCTTGCAAATATTAGCATAGTTTTGGGCGGTTACTTAATATTTCATTATTCACTATAAAAGTACAGTATATTAACCGATAATGGAGATCAAATCAGTTAAAAGCACGAAGCTCCTGGATGTATTTACTGTATATTACTGTATATTTAATGTTATTTAAGCAGATGTTGTATTCCTGGATGATCTGTGCATGTACCATACACTGCAATGGATTTATTAAACTTATATTTAAAAATTAATGTCAGTTACAGGAAACAAACAAACCAAAAATGCTTTTGCACATAGGGCTGAAAATAATGGCAGGTGTTCAACAGTTTACCACCAACAGATGGTTTCCAAAAAGCAGGTCAGATGCATACAGAGTATAGATGCATGTGTTCGTGTCCTTCCTCAACCTCAACCTCAACTGACCTACTTAGACAGTTCATCTTCTATAAGATTTTTAGATTATGAATTTTTTTATTTACAAAATTACATATATATATATATATAAAACGTCATAGTGTATATCATAGACTATAATGTCATAGCCTAATAAATATATATATATATATATATACAGTATGTGATACCTGACACTTTTTTATGATAGCTGTGTCATAAGATTTCGCCTTAAAAATGAAAAATGTTGCATTTGATACATTCACAGATAAATCTGTGTTCTAAGGTGAAATAGTCCCCAAAGAAAATGTTTATTTATGCCTATTTTATCATCATCATCGTCATCGACTTCACATAAAAGAACTCATGTAGGTTGACTGGTGGTTTAACCCCTGGTTCCCATCACCACCACTGTAAAGACCATCAGAGCCTGCAAGTTTCTCTACTATGAACCACTTTAAACCAAACCACTCCGAATGGATCAGTTAATGTCTCAGTTCCGCCCTTAAACAGAATGAAAAGGGTGGTCTAGACCGAATACTAGAAATCCACATTTTACTGTTTTGCTTATTGAATCACTTGACTTGAAATTTGTGCTGAAAATACTTGAGGACTGTCGGACTGAGTTTCATGCTCCACTGATGTCAGCTAAAGCATGGGTTCTCAACCTTTTGAGAACTTGTCTTAAGTGCTGAGACTGAAAACCTGAGAACTGGGGCCTGAAAAAGACCGGATCCTCCTTTTCATTCAGTCAAAGAAGAAGCCAAATATTAAAAAAGGTGAGCTGTGAAAGCACCCCAAGAAACCTCTCCATCAGGGGCTAGCCAGCGGCTATGTCATCTCAAACTGAAGATGTTTAATTAGCCTGCTGCTACTGTGGCTGTACATTAATATACACACACACACACACACACACACACATGTGTATATATATATATATATATATATATATATATATATATATATATATATATATATACATGTGTGTGTGTGTGTGTGTGTGTGTAAATATATATATATAAATATATATACAGTTGTGCTCAAAAGTTTACATACCGCGACAGAAGCCATTTATTGTCAAACGACTGTGTTTTCTCTTTTTAAATCATAATGACAACCAAAAACAAACATCCAAATGGCTTCACCCAACCACTAACCATGAGTGGAAAAAAAGTTTTTGTGTTATCATTCATATTCTCTGAAAAACGGCCAAGAAAGCAAAGATTCTGCCGGGGTATGTAAACTTTTGAGCACAACTGTATATATTGTTAGTAGCTCTTCTGGAACTCTTAGTCTAGTTATTCTAACAGTGTATGTCTTCCCCTGTACAATTCACAGCGTACTGTGACAGTTTCCTTCCGGATCAATCCAGTGTTATCTTATCCTGTTATCTTACGGTTACATATGACATTACTGGCCCCTTAGAAACTACTGACTCCACCTGACTACTAGCCCATCGACCACTAGAGGGCGCTTTATGGCCCACAGGAGATCCACTGCCCACAGGTTGAGAAACCCTGAACTGGAGGATCATGCTTGTTCACTGCGCAGACCTAAACATATTGATCAGATTCAAAGACACTTCACTTTACCGCTATCCGAGCAAGCGAGGCCTTCACCGAGCTCCATTTGTCCCGCCGGCGGTCAATGATAATTATGAAGCCGATACTGGCCGCGTCCAGACTGGAAAACAGAGAGGTTGTGGGACAGCAACATCTTGAGACACTTTGATTCAAATTAAGAGCATCAAAATTCCAGTAATTCCACAAATGAATATGTTTATGTGAAAGGGATGTGTCACCTGGGTATGCTGGTCAGATACGTGACTACGTTAACGAAGTCCTCCTCAGGAAGTTCATTAAAGCCTGAGTATTCTGGGAAGGTGATAATGGGGGCCCCATCCTTTCCTCTGCCTCCTGCGTGGGAAGAAACACACCCAGCATGCTTGAAAGCAGCATGTACCATCATTACACATATCTCTCTCTCTCTCTCTCTCCGAAACTGATATCTCAGAGCAATAACTCATAAACCACAGTGAAGGACGCAAATAGCACACAGCCATAAACTAGCAATATGGAAAGCTCTGTTTCTGATGAGCCATATAGTGTGAGTCACAACAGTTGCTTCTGTTGCTTCATTCGGGCCACATGGGGGCAGCATTGAGCTTAGTATTAATTCCTAGGACACTGGAAGAGCTTGAGCTTGACCAGCATGGTAAGCAGGTATTTTTAGCCAGCGGTTGCAGTGAGTGAATCATGGAATTATATGGCTCACCTGCTTTCATAAACATATAGGGAAATCATTTAACTTACTTCTCAATCAGTCAGAACACTTTTATAAGAATGAAAATAAGGCAAAATCAAACCCAAAATCAAACTTCCCTAGAATAAAAGTGAAGACATCAAACTATGAAAGCACCGATGGAATTATGCAGTCCACCTTAAAAAAAACTCCAGGATGGAACTTTACAGGAGGATGAAACAGCTTTCCTAACCTGATAGGAAACAGGCTGATAGAACAAGGTTTATTTCTGAGCAGTTCTGGAGCATTTCTATTGGTCAATGTGGTTGGTGTGGCTCAGCGGATAACACCACTAACCTCCAGGGAGCTACTGCCCCATGTGGGAGATGGCCGTTCGAGTCCCGGGTCTGAGTAACTATGCTGTGCTACACCAATAAGAGTCCTTGGGCAAGACTCCTAACACTACGTTGGCCTACCTGTAATATGAATGACCTTGTAAGTCGCTCTGGATAAGAGTGTCAGCTAAACGCCGTAAATGTAAATGTCTGTCCACCATGAATATTCACTAGATTGTGAGGATAATGAAAGCTAAATAAATAATAATAAAATAATACTAAAAACATAAGTAAATAAAATATAAAGAAATATATTATATACATTAAATAAATATATATAAATTTTAAAATGTATTTATACTATATGTATATATAATATAAAGATTTCGTGCAACTAAATATATATTAGAGGTCGAGATATGGCAGAAATCAAGAGTAAATGTGGTATATCAGGATATGTATTGTTTCAGACATTTCATCAGCATTCCTGGTGGCTCCCTAGAAAAAGCTATGGCTGTGCGTTGAAGCCGTCATGGGTGCAAGCCCTCAAATTGATACATTTATCATTTTGGGGACAGTCGTGGGCTGGAGGTTAGGGGAACCAGCCTTGTGAACGAAGGGTCGCCGGTTCGATTCCCTACACTAACAGTAATGTCTGAAGTGCCCTTGAGCACCTAACTCCCAACTGCTCCCTGGGTGCCATGGATAGGGCTGCCCACCGCTCTGGCCAAGTGTGCTCACTGCCCCTAGTGTGTGTGTTTGTTCACTAGAGTGTGTGGGTGTTTCACTTCACAGATGGGGTAAATGCAAAAGACAAATTCCTCTTTGTGCAAACCCTAAACTCTCTACTCAGAGAATGACTGGCCTCACCTGAATCAGTTGGAGCTGTTAAGTGTAAGCCTGTAGATTCTTTAAGATCACCAACAGCATCCATTTAGTTGGGTGTGTCTAAACGTTTGACTGTATATAGAGAAACTGTGTCTCCCCACACGTCCATGTGGCCCCGTACCAGATTCATACACTTCTCCAAACCGATCCACATAAGACTGCACCTGTTATTCCTCCCAGTGTCACATTCCCATTTATGCTGAATCTCCGAAGGTCTTTCAAGATGTGCAAGACTATGTTCTACAAGAATGTGATGGCCCAATAAACAGAACTGCTACGTCTGAAGCCTAGACGGCCCAGACGCAGGATACTCGACTGTTTTCAGCATGCCGAGATAATTTGACATAGGCTTGGGAGCAGACTGACTGACTGCAATTTGACGCCCTTGCACCGAGGTCAGAACCGCGTGTTTGAAAGCTGATTTCATTTGAGTCCTGTGGTGCATTCTTCCCATCCTCAGTCATCTGTTACATCACATCCGCCATTAGTAAAACAGAGGCTGAATTAGACCCGTTTAGCATGATCCTAACCAAACCCAAGCAGGAAATGCAGGTCTAATGAAATCAAAGAGACGTGAAGCCACACCAAGAGGTCTCCTCTCAGAAGTGAGGAGGAGTAACCTGCAGTTAACCGCCTCCTCCATAACCTTACGTAACACCTGCACCTGCATAGAGATCACCGCTCCACTGTGGGGGATCTGGCAACGTCGTCCAGGCCCCAGGTGCCGTAACACAGGCGGAGAAGAATGGAAAGAAGACTCCCTGTAGAGCAGCAAGGCTGTGGCTGGGAGTTCCACCCAGTTACATCAACTGCTATCTCTGAGGGATCTGATGTCACATGCTAGCTCACTCAACGACAGCCAAAACATGGAGGAGCCTATGACAATGCAGTACAACGTTCATAATCACTTTTTTTAAGGACTGGGAATTGTTTCCACTTCGCTTCTCCAGCTTGAGGAGCTGTCTAACACTATTAGGCCTTAATTCAAGCCCGGCGCCATTAAAGGGGTGGGGGTGGGGGTTGGGGGGGGGTTGAGGGCGCGAAGGGGCGACACCCCCTCGGATGGAAAACTCACCCATGCTTCTAACGGTCTCTACATAAGTTACAAGTTTCGTCTTCAGTGATTTAGCATCTTAGCATCATTCTCAACACAAGCAACTGCACTAGCGCACATCCAGTTAAGACATCGAATCATCCGACAATGGTGGTATCATTTTCTGGAGCTGAGGGAATACCATTCGGAGAGGAAGGAATAAATGCAGCAGGGAAGGTTAACACCCACAAGCAGTCTCAGGAAATGGCAGAGCTGTAATCTAATAAAATAGCGGGTGTGATCGCGCAAGCTCTCGGTCTGCAGGCTCAGTGGGAAGTGATCGGAGCACATTAACATTGATCAGTGCTCAGCTTCACATCTGCTCAGGATCATGTCCATCGTCTCAGCACACAAAGCGTGCCAAAAGACAGGCAGCAGCCAGGGCTGGACACTAGCCCTTCCTTTCTGGAAATCACCGGTGGTGAACAAAACTACTAGCTCTGGTAATTCTGTGTTCTACTATATACGTATACATGGGCCACGTGCCGCTGAGAAGCTCAGAAGGCGTAACCATGCGGAGAGGCTCATAGGAGGCGCACGCTCCTCATGAAAGGGGCACGTATGCTGTTCTGCTGGTCTCAGATGTGTGTATTTGTTATTGCCGTTGTCAGGTCGTGGGTTGGTCAACACGGAACAAGAGTATCTGGCTGGTGGTGACCTACCCCTATGGGTTTAGCTTGATGTATGTGGCTCTTCTGTTGGTCTACTGGTCAACTGAAGAGTACTTCTTGCATGTGCTGTGCCATCTATCAGCAGCACCTGTGCAGTGTGCCGGTAGACTTGACTTACTAACAGGAACAACAACAGGAGCGAGCCAAAGAGTCGGCTGTATGGAGGTATTTAGTTTCACAAACTAGAAGTGAAGTAACGTTTAAGTCAATCCTGATGCCTTAAGGTACACAGTCAAATCACATTATTATGACTAATATCCAGAGTAACCGCCATGTACAGCATGGACAGCAGCCAGACAGGCTGGGAGTGACTCAGTAAGGTCCACAGGTATCCGGAGCCATGCTGACTGCAGTGCATCCCAAAGCTGCTGGAGGGGGCATGGGTGAGGATCCATAAAGCGAACACCACAATCAAGGTGGTCCCACAGAAGCTCAGTCTAGGGAATTAGGTGGTCGGGGTAGAACTTGGAAGTCTTGGTTATGCTCTTCCAACCAATGTGGGACATTTCTAGCCATGTCGCATTGTACTGCTGGAAGATCCCATCCGCTCCAGGGAAGACGATCAGCATGTATGGGTGTATGTGATCTGCAAGGACGGATTCATACCCAGATCGGCTGAAAGTGCCTTCACATGGATGAGTGGGCCCAGAGAATGCCACAGAAATGTGACTTCCTTCATTAGCTATGCGCTGCTGCTGTCGAAAGTGGGAAGTGGTCATAATAATGAGACTCAACTGTATCAGAACTGAAAATGTTGGACCGGCGCATCTTTAGGTAAATGCACGTCTTATTACATCCAGTACTGAACAAACAAAAAAGTATTCATTTTTAGGGGGGTTATACTGTATATACCAACTTTGGAACCTCCCTTAAGGGCAATACGTTTCAGGAAGGGTTACTAATTATAGCGACATCAACTCACAAACCAGCTAGAACTGGCTCAGCTCAGGCTACCGGCACTTGAGGAAACTTCAGGAACAGCTTTATGTAACTTCCGGAACTGCTGTGCACGGATTTAGCATTCCTTTGTGGGGCCACTCAGATTGGCTTAACAGGGTAGGTACACGGAAAGCGCATGAACGGTCTCCTGCGTCTGAGCTGAGCTGAAAAATGGAACCAATTAAATATAATACTGCACAAAGTGCAGACACTCGGCCAAGCACTACTGGATATGGCCATCCTTGAACCGGTTCCTCCTCCATGTGGACGCTGGCAACAAATCTGCTAGCATCCCAATGCACTGTTACACATCCTACATCTGTGGAATCCTCCTGAACGCAAGAAAGACCACTGAGGCCAGGGCATGCAGTAGAGTTCCATCGCCCAAAGCAGAGCCGTTGGAGAAGGTCTCTTACCTGATAGAAGGGCAAACTGCCTGTGAAGCTGTTCGATGATGTCCACGGCCAGTAGAGGCCTTATCTCTTGTTGCATAATCTCATCTGCGGAGGACAGAGAAAACAAAGGGAGTGAGAGAGGAGAAGAATGCTGCTACCCAGTCAATAGCCACTACCGCGACATGCCTTCCATTCTCACTTACTGTACAGTGTGACGCATTTACTAACCCCAACATGCGGTTACAATACAACAAAGCAGTACAAACACACGACGCAGGGAAAGAATTAAAGCTGCTCAGTGGAACCGGGTTCCTTCAGAAAGCCCATCCATCCCTAAAAACAGACTTTCCATTCTGGACTCGCCTCCTGCAACAGTGACTTTCGGTGGTCAGACATGAATACAGTTCCCGGTTTGTTTCCATTTGCAAGGGATGTGCCCCCTTCAAACAAGCCATTCATTCATGCAGTTGTTCTTATAGGCTAAAATAGATGCAATAAGGCTCTTGTAGCTCATACTCTTCACTGTACTGCTCAGGGTCTCTTCAAAGCACAGCGAGGGCTTAAAACAAAACCTCCTCTATGCTCTGGTATAAAGGGGTGCATTAAGACGCACTCCTTCATTACATACTGTTAGGACCAATCAGAAAACGCGCTGGAGGGCTATAGGCTAATTATATCACATTTGGCTATAAATGTACCATGAGTTTGTAAGAATGCAGCACACATCTCAGCAGGCAGAAATAGGTGGCGGAGGGGGACGGGGACGGGGGGTTCTCCTCACATGGATTTTCTCAGATCGCCAGAACTCTCGATTAGGGATGAGCGATACCACTGATTTTCCTTTCAATACGATACCAGATAATACCAAGGCTAATATCCCGATGCCACGTTGACTGTAGTGCATCCCACAACTGCAGGAGGGTGCATGATGGAGGATCCATAGAGCGAACACGACAAACAAGGTGGTCCCACAGATGCTCAGTTGGGTTCAAGTCTGGGGAATTAGGTGGTCGGGGTAGTACTTGGAAGTCTTGGTCATGCTCTTCCAACCAATGTCGGACATTTCTAGCCGTGTGACACGTGGCATTGTCTTGCTGGAAGATCCCATCCACCCCAGGGAAGACAGTCAGCATTTGTGGGTGTCCGTGATCTGTAAGGATGAAGGTTTCCTGTCGATCCGATACCGAATAATACCAAGGCTAATATCCCGATACCAATGGCAGTAAAGTATGTGATTTTCAACAAAGACAAACGACATTTAAACTAAATAGTAACCGAAAATCGTGCACTACATCATCACTTAGGGCAGCATTAGGTTTGAGAGAGAGAATTTCAGTATTGGTCTTAATCCACCTTTCCCTACTCTCGATTTAGTTCGATGAAGTATCGATTAGCCAAACCAGGTACTGAATGATGACTACAGTTGATACAGGGCAGACATGCAGAAATCAGAATTACCTCCTTGCTTCTTTTTCCATAACGTCACTTAACAAAATTCAAATCGGTGCTCAGTAATGTTCAAATTATGTGTTCAATTAAAGAAGCAACGTATGTCAACTGAAAATTCAGTAACTAAATGTGTGATCATTAGATTAACATTAGAATGGTTACATTTTGAATAGTTACAGTGGAAGGAGGCAGAAGGAAAACTGGGTCCTACACTACATAATCACTCATGGCAGCATTGGGCTTGAGAGATAGAATACGCATCCATCCTACTTGAGAAATAAACAAATGATATCCATATTTTTGCGCCAGAATCGATTCCCAAAAGTAAATGCCAGGATCAGAAGTATTGATATTTAGCTATCAATCCACCCATCCCTACTCCTGATTTAGTTCAATGAAGTGTTGATTATGAAATGGTGACTACAGTTGATACAGGGCTCTGGTAAAAAAAAAAAAAAAAAAGGTTTATGGTAAATGGGGCACACTTACACATAAAAACAGCACTACTTCCTGTACTAATGTTAGTTGTACTTACACCAACATTAAAGCTCTATGAGCAAATGATAGATTACTGCCCAATAAATCGACTAATTCCAATTTAATGTAAGCCTCTATAGCTAAAGGCTGGCTAATGTACCAACCTACAAGGTACCTTAAAGCGGTGGTCACCAACCTTCCTCCTGGAGATCTACTGTCTCGCAGAGTTCCTTAGTTCCAGCCTGCGTCTAACACGGTGACTTAGCTAACAATAATGCATCTTATCAAGCCTATCAAGGAAGTGAATTACCTGGAGGAGGTGCGGCTGGAAGGTAGATCTCCAGGACTTAGGGTTGGTGACCGCTGCTTTAGTAGACTACTCCAGCTTTAGTTCTTCTAACTGAACTACTTGTCTGGGTGTTTTCTTTGTCTGAGCTGAACCGCTGCCCAATCTGTGTGACCTGATGTGGGACTACTGCCCATCCTGTGTGGTCTGATGCTGTTGCTTCATCTGCCTTGACTGGCTGCCACTGCTTATCTGCATTTCTGACCAGTTATCTACCATGAATGCTGTCCTATGCTGTGTGGATTCAATCATACCTTGGCTTGCTCACTGGGGGCTTGGGTTCTCTGTAAAGCTGCTTTGTGATGACATCTGTTTAATTTACACAGTCGAGTCTAATATCCAGAGCAACCAGCTACACGGGCTGGGAGTGACTCATTAAGGTCCTGGTAGGTGGTCACAGGTACCTGGAGCCATGCTGACTGCAGAGCATCCCACAGCTGCTGGAGGGTGCATGGGGGAGGATCCATAGAGCCAACACCACAATCAAGGTGGTCTCAAAGATGCTCAATTGGGTTCAAGTCTGGGGAATTGGGGGGCCAGGATAGTACTTGGAAGTAATAATCATCCAACCAGTGTCAGACATTTCTAGCCGTGTTGCATGTCGCATTGTCTTGCTGGAAGAGCCCATCCACCCCAGGGAAGACAATCAGCATGTATGGGTGTACGCGACTTGCAAGGACGGATTCATACCCAAATCAGTTGAGATTGCCTTCCACATGGATGAGTGGGCCCAGAGAATGCCACGAAAGCAGGACATCCTTCATGAGCTACGCACTGCTGCTGTGAAAAGTAGGAAAGTGGTCATAATAATATGACTTGACTGTGTGGAATTCGTTATACATACAGCAAGTTATATGTTATGTAACATAAGCTGAGCTGATCTCTGCAATGCCGCATAGGCCCCAAGAGGTTTTAACTGGATACATGATCCTTAATCCTTTGAGTAGCAAGAACAAGGGCTTCCACTGAGAATCGCTTTCCAGTAAGTGGAGTAATGAAACTTTCCAGAGCACTGTTTCATTTTTGCACACATGCATGCACACACACAAACAAACACACACACACACACACACACACATCCTCTAGAGGCATGTTCCAAAGGAAAGACATTGTGCGTCAAGAAGCATGTGAACTGTAGATGCTATCTCAGAGCCCTGAGGTCGCAGCCATTGACATGCAAGTGAGTTACAATAGACGGCGGAGGCCTGAGGGGAAGGTCACGGTGGCAGTCCCACTCCCGCCGAGACAACGCGCACCTCCCGCACCCCCCACCCCCCACCGAGACACATCAGAATGCCGGCTTGGGTCCGAAACGTACAGTTTACAAAGAGGCTACGTGTAGCCGCTGGGTGCGGCCTGTGTGTGGTTTGAGGTTTTTTTTCTTCACCTTAGATAATAGAGGACAAAAGCAGACACACGTGGGTCTGCCCAGTCCACGACTGTCAGGAACAAGACACACATCCTCTTATCAGCATGAGTCAACATGAAAGAGGCTGGACGTGTTTCACGTCTGGCTCTAAGAAATAAAGGCGAATTTTTACTCGCATGCTTGTTGCTCCGCCATTCAAGAATTTAACCTCCCGTCGACTTCAGAGATTCACGGCTTACGGCTGACAACAAAGCAAGAACAGATCAACATCCAGTTTAAGCCTAACACACACACCAGAACCTTCTATCCTAACACACTGCCTAACATCTTGTCAGAGAAAGATAAAATACTCCTCCAGTACAAGTAGCAGTTCTTTCGCTTAGACCTCCACTGGAGTAAAAGTACTAAAGTATTTACCTTCAAATGTACTTAAGTATGGAGAGTAACAGTAGTATGATTTATTATGGCTCTAATGTCCTATTATCATTTCTGGAACAAGACTCTTAATCAGCTCAGTGTAGGTGAAGAGACTCTAGTGTCTCTCAGTCCACCAGTCTTTAATAGAAGCTCATTAATTAGTCTGACACTGATGTCTATTCAAATGATCAGAAGTACAGAACACTGAAGGAGAACAGGTTCCATTAGCTAGAACCAAGCTCTGTCCAACAGGTCACAACAAGCTCCAAACAAAGTGATCGACGGATCCTGATTGGTGGACTCGCTTCACACTACTTTCATTTGGACATGTTACGTTTATATGTTCACATAAGCCAAAAGGAAGGACAGATACACCAACACACTACTTACACTACACTAACACATTACACTTACTGAGTTACTGTACACCAACACACTACTTACAGTACACTAACACATTACACTTACTGAGTTACTGTACACCGACACTCTACTTACAGTACACTAACGCATCACACTTACTGAGTTACTGTACACCGACACACTACTTACAGTACACTAACGCATTACACTTACTGAGTTACTGTACACCAACACACTACTTACAGTACACTAACGCATTACACTTACTGAGTTACTGTCCAACACTGCTGCTCAGTCTGTAACATAGATATATACACATATATATAAATTTATTACGATTAATGACCATACAGTCCTTTAGTAGTTGGGACACATGCATGTCTGTGTTGACCATATTAAAATGCTTTCCGTGTGCTGCCATCTTTCCTAAACAAGTCATAAAGGAATACAGTACTGCCTTTATTACTGGATGCACTGCAACAGACGGAGCGAGCATGCACACACATTCTGGATGGTATTCATACGGCCAGGTGCTTCTTTATTGGTGTGCAGGAGGTAAAAACATTGCTGCTGACGAAGACTTTTGAGTGTACCTTGGACAGCAAAGAAAACAAATAAAAGGATCCTTGACTAAATCGAGCCTCACCTCCCACTCAGAGTCCAGATGACTAAACTACAGCAGTCTTACTTTGGGCATTTTCTGAGAGGAAGCAATTCATCAGCAGTTAAAGGTACAAGAGGAAGACGACAGCAAGCCGGAAGATGGATGGAGACAATCAGTGGAATCAAGCCAATGAACAAGCCATTAAGGATATCAGTCCCGATATTAACCAAATTAGCTGGATCGGATAACTGGGACAATCCATGGGGCCGATCCATTCACTTTCATTTATTGGCAGTGCGTACTACACCATTTCTCAGCAGCACGTCGGCTGATAACAATTTTTATGCATTTTAAAGGAACAATTTTTATTATTTGAATATATTTTGCAGTTTGAATAAATAATAAAAAAATTAATTAATTTGTTAAATGTATTATATTTTATAATGTTCTTTACCTACACTCATCATATTCAATATTCAATATTCACACTTGGCTGCGCACATGACACAAGCAAGGACGGGCCTTATCACTGTACCTGACTGACCCAACAGCCACAATTGCACACATTCAGCAAGCGAGTGATGCCCTCCATGAGTCATCCTGTTAGTGCCAGCACCATTGGCAGGCGGCTGCACGGCGCAGGACTACATGCACACAGACCGTTAAAATGACTGTCCTTAACACCACGTCAACGTCACCAAAGACTGCAATGGTGGACACGACCAACGAATCCGTGTGTGGAGGCACCGTGGTCAGCGCCAAGATGAACGGTTTGTTGTCATGCGCCATATGTCCAGAAGGCCTGGTGTCACTCCACCTCCACCCCTACCGCACCATCTGCAGGAACTGTGTGGGGATATTCAAGCTGCATGGGATGGATTATCACAAGACACCATTAGGAACCTCTACAACTCCATGCCGAGACGTCTGGCATGTTGGGCTAACAAACATGGCGGCCCGACACCATACTGAGAGACACTACTTCTGTATGTGTAGCTCAGTAAATATTGATCATATCAGTCTAAATCTATCATCATTTATTGATCCTGGTGACCTTTATCTTCCTTCCCAATAGCACTGCAATCCCACACCTCCTTCTGGGTGTGACTATTCTTTTTAAAGATAAGCGTATATAAATATAAATACATCACATCACTAAGAGATAGTTTTACTACTCATAGCTAGTCCTGGTCAGAAATTTGGGGCTTGTCAATGGAAATTGGTGTGCAAGGCTCATGGCACCTTGTGCAGGTGAGTAGTAGGCGTGTGGAGGGGATTAAGTGCCCGGTATGACATACATAACACAGTTCACCACAGGCCGGAGCTCACTTCGCACTCTCCCGTCTGTCTCCATTGTAGCTGTGCTGCATTCCAGGTCGAGGCAGAAATCAGAAGCTCACCTACTGATGCTGACCTTGATGCACTCTCTGCAACTGCAACTGCGCAATATTCCTCCAATCACAACTGCAGCGACCCACTAGCTAGCGCAATGCTGTAATGGGATTCTACATCCAGGCTGGAGAGAGCACAAAGAAAGAGCTCGGGAATGTATCTTGCTGACCACACTGTATGCGTCAGAGCCAAATTTAGTGGCAACAGCAGACAATTACATGCAAGAGTGTGCAGCTGGGCTCCTTGACAACTCTGTCCAACAACAGTCACACAGTTACAAAGCACTGCGGGCACAAGCAGCACACCTCCCACTCAAAGCTGCAGAACAATCAAGGCACTTTGTCCCACAGGCATTCACTGCGAATGGGCTACAGCTTAACAGCAGATCCTCGAGATCCCTCCAGTAATCCAAGCCTTTGCTTTCTCAGTCTACTTGTACATAAGCACCTTGAGTATATGATCAAAACGCCGGACCCCAGCTCAGCTCAGGACATCAACAAACCAGCAGGACATACTTCTCTTACCTATAACCGGACGTCTAGGACGTTTGAGCATGATGACCAGAGCGGTAGAGCCCAAAAGCTCAGAACATCAAATGTAAAAAGGCTGATTTAGGCTGACATAAAGTAGTGAGCTTTCCACCATCTTCATCCCTCTCTGTCTCTCAGGCTTGCTGTGAGAGCCGGCAGCTGTGCCGGAGCGCTGGCAGCAGACGCATATTTGTGGGAAGTGTCTGAGAGGCTTTGGTCACTTTTTCCAGCTTCGGCGTGTTTTTCCTCCAGAAGCTGCAGCAGCAGCCTGCACTCACAAGAGTCAGAGCCTCTCCGGGGGCTGCCACAGCTGGCCTATCAGAGGTTTAGGAGGGGGAAAAGCGGGCAGCGCACCAGCCCCTGCCTCACGCTGCAAGAGACGGAGGTAGGGGGAGGTACAAAACAACATCAGAAGTTCGGCATGTGTAGGAGACTGGAACGGGGGAGGAGGGAAGGATAGGTGCTTGTTTTCGAGGAGATGCAGAACGGAAGTCAAAGTACAAGTTCTCCTGGACTAGGCTGAGTTCCTAATCAGAGTCACGTGTTGCATGCACCCCGTCCCTCCCACAGGGGCACTGTCTCTGGAGTATGTGCTCCAGCAGCTGCCTGGGAGAACAAGGCTGTTTACGACCCTGGAGGAAGTATTTCCCCAAACACCGGTGGCTTGGGCTGAGGCATTGTGAAGCGCTTTCCTTCCCGTGTACTATGGCTTCCAAAACAGCAGGATTCAATAGAACGTTGAATCGTTCGTCGTGTTGGACAAGTGTTCTACATCGACAGAGGCACACAATGGACAGAAGGCTCGGCACAATGATGGATAGGCTTGGAACATAACATACAGTTTCATTGTTGTGGTTGGTTGTGTTTGTTGCATAAGTGGGTTTATGGCTCTGCATGTTAAGCAAGTGTTAGACAGTCTCTCTCTCTCTCTCTCACACACAAACCCACCCACAATCAAAGCAGACAATTAGCGGGCACTAGAGAGAGGCAAGCGTGACCTGCTCCATCTGGGCTGGTTGGGTAATTAGACGGTGGTATTAATCACCAGGCCAGCAGGCTGCAGTCAGACAGAAGATACGGATCCCTGAATAGCCGTCAAGCTTCTGTCTTTCTCTCCTTCAGCCTTCACCCCAGCACGGTAGAATTAGAATTTAGAACCATTTGTGGTACTACATTTAAGCTATCCATGAAATGAAACGCCCACATACAGCCACACTAATGAAGGCAAGATAAAGAGCACCCTTGCCCTATCCACAGAATTTGGGGAGAAGTTGGGTATTCCCAACTTCAGGGAAGGCATCCACCAACTCTGCCCCAACTGACCAATTCTTTTATGCAAGAGTGTCTGAACATTGATGTGGCCTACACCCAGAAACTTGTCCAGTGCGTGCTAATTTGAATCACAGCTGTTACTGGTGCTCATGAAGGTGTTACACCAGCTTGGTAACGGGAGGGACGCTGGTTCGATTCCCCGAACTGACAGTAATGACTGAAGTGGCCTTGAGGAAGGCACCTAACCCCCCATTCGCTCTCCAGGTGCCGTGGATAGGGCTGCCCACCACTCTGGGAAAGGGTGCTCACTGCCCCTAGTGTGTGTATGTGGGTGTTTCACTTCATGGATGGGTTAAATGCAGAAGACAAAGTCCTCTGTGTGTAAACACAAATGGCAAAAAATGGTTCAAAAACTCTCTACTCAGAGAAAGATTGGCCTCACCTAAATTTACTGGGTACGTTTTAGTCACGGGTGTCTGTGACTTTGCCTGTGAGCTTATTTAGCATTATTTATACTTTGGAAACTGTTAAATGGCCTCATAATTCAGAGATTCTTGTGACATATCCTGTGGGAATGTGCATATCCTTTGTTTACCACAACACAGCAGTGTTCATGAGACCTAGGCTGTATTCGAAGCAGCATACTACATACTACTCGTGTACAACATCTGCCTAAAAGTAAGATGTAGTCTGCAGTACGCGACCAAATTGAAGATCTGTAGAGTACTGAAGAACCCCGGATGGTGTTCTACTCCAGTCAGAGGTTCTAGTATACAGGGGGAGCTATCTTCATGGTGTACTGCATCCCATCATGCACCGCGGCCTCACCAGCTCTCAGCCTGCTTCAGCCAAAGAACATGGCGGCGGGTAACACTGGGGAGCTCATCAGAATGAGCCTCAGAAAGTTAAAATATTCAGGTCTGAAGATTAATAAAAGAAGAACTCGCTTTAGAGGATCATTTTAGAGTGAAATAGCCGAGGGTAGCTAACAGCTAGGCTAAAGGTGAACTGAGCAGCGTTAGCAGCAGCTAGCTCTAAACAGTGGATACAGTAATAACAGCTCTGAGGTAAATGTGAGGTAACTGGTCATGTGACTGTATTAGTATACTACACTGTACTGCGTACTACACACAGGGGGCATATACAGTATGCTACATACATGCAACTACAGAATGCAGTATAGTAGTGTGCCATTTCAAATACAGCCCTAGAGTTCCTTCTATGGACCATTATACTAGGATTACTAAGATTGACTCTTGATATTGTAGGCTAGAATTACTCTTCACTACACTCAACATCACAGGTTCAACACGAAATTGACAAGGAGCCCTCTAGCATAGACCCCTGAGCAGACAATGCATGATTGTGTCTGGCTGTTATGCAATGTCCAGCCAGGACGAGAAAGAGAGCCAGGCTACGTGAATAAATACATTAACTACTGCGATGGCCTCCTGCTCACTTCAGCAGCCAGCAAAGTGGCCTACATGCCACTGCTCATGGCGTCAACTCAACGCTGACTTCACTTACGTGCTCTCATGTCGACAAAAGGACACCTAGGGTGAGAAGTTCGCCTCCGGGCAAGAATACGGGCACTAAAAATAGCTAATGGGCAGGAGTAGCTTGCTAATGAGCAGCCCTGGAGGAGGAGACCCAAACAAAGCGCTCCCTTAGCATCCACCGAGGCACACGGCTGCTTAAGAGCACCCACCGTCAACATGTGACCGGGCCCAAAAAACAAAGCACATGGCTAGGCAGGCCTGATTGTCTCATGATGCCTCCTTCTCTCTCCAGATCTGTGTGGGGAGCCATTTTCAGCCCCCCCAACCCCGCCGCCCCCGACAAGAATTCACTTTCTACAGCACGACCATTTACCATTCCGCAAGCAACCGCAAAACTGCTCCTGTAACAGCATCTATGGCGGCTACTTCATGCAGTACATGGAGAGGTATGGATTTCACATCACGGTGATGCAGGCCAGCGCTCAGACGGACACCAGATGCCACATCGTAAACAGATACTACCTGGAACATGATCACAGGCCGCAAGTGCCTGAATTGCCTCAGTAACATATGAACTCCATATTTTCCAGGAATGACTGCATGCTATTTTGGACTGTGTGATACAAAAATAGCCTTGTGCACTGATGACTTGCAAAATTCTGGTGTCTTATGAAAAGAAGCCATTACCAATTTGGCATGCCTTTTCCGCCTGGGCTTTGATATCTGCCTCCAATTTGAGCTAGCATGTCTCAGGAAAGGTTCAAGTGTACAGAGGACAATTCACTTAGCCCTATGGCGGCACTACTGCTGAAAATAAAACTGTATGAAAAATCAAAGCCTTGTGACGCTAATCACATTTGGTAGCAGTCAGAAACCTAGAACGGTGCGGAGAAAAGGCTCCATCGGGAACGCTGCCGTGCACAAACGTGAATTCAACATTTCATGCTGTAGGGAGAACATAATGGTGAGCAAAAAAGTAGGCCAGGCATCTTTTCAACCTCCCTCCCCCCAAAGGAGCAACAGCATATGTGTGTGTCTGGGGGTCAAGGGGGAGGAGTCGAAGGTTTCGGTGGGGGGCGGGGCTGGGGGTGCTCAATCACTTGCTGTCTGTCTGTCTGCCGTGCACGCATGCCTTGACTTTCCTGTACACATCTGGAAACATGTATTCATGCTTTTACATATCGCGGTAGAAGGGTATCAGCTCTGCTGTCTCAGCAAAAGCTATCAGGTAAAGTGGAACAGGAAACGCTCTGTAAACAAATCTGATCCCGACCAGAAATAGCTTTTAGAACATTCCGATTAAGATAAGTAAACAAACAAATGGTTTCCCTGAAATATGATTGAAAGTAAGTTAACAAATCCTCAACAAGGAACTTAAATATGCAGCCAATATTAGTTTGCTGAGGTTAACATATTGGAGAGTCACTGGCATACCATGCAGTTTTGGGGTTCAGGTCTTTTATTTTTCATTTTCCCCCAGAAATAACGTAATAAATACATGACATACATCAAATTATTAAAAAAAAAAGCAAAGCTATTTTGGCTACAAAGGTTTAGTCGATCATGTGAGGTGATACTACCTCAACAAAGCCATGCAAATGTGTATTATTATTATTATTATTATTATTAATAATTTGAAAAAAAAAGTTTAAGGCCAAAGGTTTCCAAGCCTGTTTGAGGAATTAGACTGAAAATTCAGGTGGAAGAACCCTCATGTAATATGGTTCACTCAGACCAGAACATTTTAATAACTGAAATAGGCCATTAAAAGCTTTGATAACACGAACTATACTTAAGATAAAAAAATGCAAATATACTGTATATGCATATATAAAAATGCATATAAAAATAAAATAAGCATAAGGATTTAAGGATACATTTTTTTTTTTTAATATTGTAATTTTGAAAACCTTTCATTGACCAAGGAACAAAAAAATAAACATTATACATAAAATGTGCCGTAACTTTTGCACAGGCCAAACCTAACCAAAAACAAAATCTTTCATTTAGCAAGCAAACAATAATTATGCATTCATATCTGAACAGTGTGATCTCTGTAGAGGATGTGTTAATTGTGAATTTGAAATGGAATATGAATACAGCGTCATTCGGCCAGAGGCGCCAAAACCTTACATCTCAGAAACTGCATGTCTCGGAATCTTAGGACTTGGGATACTCCAGCAGAAAGCTATTCCACATCAAGGCTGCTGATGAAGGACAGAATTTCCTTGTGTCTTTGAGATGTAGACATCACTGTGTTCCAACCTAACTCAGACAAAGGAGGCAGCCATGCAGGACAGGAATAATAAGCTATCTCAGACAGGATCGTTAATCTGACCAAGGCAGCTTTTCTCTTACGATGAAAATTATATTACATGGGGCTTAGTCATCTGGAACAAGCAAGCAATCCTTAGCACACTGAGAGAGCGAGAAAGAGAGAGAGAGAGAGAGAGAGAGAGAGAGAGAGAGAGAGAGGCAGAAGTTGTCAGACTAGTCCTATAAACCAGGCCCCTCTCCTTGCTCTTGTACTGCCAAACACGTGGACCCTCTAAAACAGGGTTTCTCAACCACTGGGCCTACACATACAGAAGTAGTGTCTCTCAGTACGGTTCCTAATGGTGTCCTGTAATAATCCATCCCATGAAGGGATTTTCACACAGTTCCTGTAGATAGCTGTGTGTGCAGTAGGAGTGGAGGTGGAGTGACACCAGGCCTTCTGGATGTGTGATGTGTGACAACAAACCATTCATCTTGGTGCTGACCACGGTGCCTCCACACACGGATTCGTTGATCTCCACCAAGACTAAAGTGGGACTCATCAGTGAAGATGACCTGCTGCCATTCTGAGTCACTCCATAACAGTCTGGCACGACACCATTACAGTCTTTGGTGACGCTGACGTGGTGTTAAGGACAGACGTCGTAACGGTCTGTGTGCTTGTAGACCTGCATAGTGCAGTCGTCTGCCAATGGTGCTGGCATTAACAGGATGACTCATGGAGGGCATCACTGCTCGCTGAATATCCACAATCGTGGCTGTTGGGTCACTCCGTGCATGTCGGACAATCCATTTCCTTCTCCGTGGTTTGTGTAGGTCTCCCAGATCCTTCATGTCGCTGGGGCGTGCCTTTTTCTATCCACTGCCACCAACAGCGTGCTATGGTAGTATCCGCACGACTGGTATGGTGCACAATCCGTCAATAAGATCATCTCACTTCACTTGCAAAGGATGCTACCAACACAACAGCACAAGGCAGAATGGAAAGCACGCACAACAGGACGGCCTTATATAGTCAGTCAGGTACAGCGATAAGGCCCGTCCTTGCTTATGTCACATGTGCGGCCAAGTGTGAAAGTCTATGTCTCAAGATGCCAAACCTACACACCAAGTTCCATTCCAGTCGGTTGGTTCCTTCTGGGTGCAGCTGTGGTTTTGATGATGAGTGTATATGTGTCACATATTGAGGTATAGGCAGCCAAACATAGCTATATAACCAAAAACGAGTTTTATACCGTGGGCCTTTAGTGCTTTCTAAGAATAAATAGGAAGGCCTTGAGGCAGAAAGGGCTGAGATTCACTGCTCTAAGAGGCCCATGAGGATCAGTTTGACGCCCACTAATGGAGCTGAAAATAAGCTACAACTCTCATATGAACAGTCCATATGAAGTTCTGGTACTGAAGGTACCAGCATGGCTAAATGTCTTTGCAGCGCTTTCCAACCACACATACATACAGACATGTGCCTGGCCCAGTTCAGGCAGGTGGGTTTGATTATGCTGTACTGCTTTTTAAGAGGGGTCTCAGGGGACCGCAGTTATCTTTGGAGCCTCAGGCATCTAAACTGACCACATGAGTAATTCAGACATCACTCAAGCTACGGGCTATGCTGAAAAGCTAAATACACAGATATGGAGCTCCATGTCACTCTAGCTTTACAGTATCATGAAGAAAGCTTTCCAGCTGTGCGTATTCAGTTTCCAGAGAACATCTAACAGATGCTGCCTGGGTTAAACAACCACAAGCACGGGCCCCACAGACTTTGTTTGGAATTCATTATGAGCACTTTTATGAAATATGGCATGTGACAAAATACAAAACACGGCCAAAACATCTGCCCGGCAACACTGCCACGCCATGGGCACCCTCCAGAAAACAAGCACGTACACGCAGAGCCTGGAAGATATATACTGATATATACTGATGACAGTTATCACAGATTGGATCTTGATCTTGTAGTATCACAGTTAGCGTCTGAAAGAGGAGTCAGCCTGCATCAAGGCACTTCAAGGTTCACGCAGATCACTACAGCACACCTACACTGGAAATAACAGCTCGGCATCAAGCAGCTCTTTCAGTTTAACAAGTAAATGACAACAAATTGGCCATTTTGCGTGTTTAAGGTGGTAGTAACTTCAGGCTCCTGCAGATGGCGCTGCACAAGGATGATGGGGCTATGAATACCTGCGGGGTGTGAGTGACGGGATTCATAGATTGAGAAGAGGTGGTACAGTGCAGTGAATGTCTCGTACCATGTGTGGAAAATGGCTCCAAAGCAGATGTTAATGATTGGCTAAAAGGAGTGACTGCATTTGGGCGTGGCAAAGACCATAGTGTGAAGGAAGTAGCTGAATCTGCAGGTGTATAGAAGCGTACAGTCATACGGGTCTACCAGCAGTGGCTAAAATCCCAGCCTACAGGGAATTCTCCTCGGAATTGCGCCAGGGAAGGAATTCTTTAATGCAAGAGTGTCTGAACATTGATGTGGCCTACATCCAGAAACTTGTCCAGTCCATGCCAAATCCAGTCCCAGCTTATATTGGTGCTCGAGGAGGTATTACAGGCTATTAGGTATGTTTCAGTCACAGGGCCTCATTTTATATCTGGTGAGCTTACTGTTACATGACGGCCTCCTGCCCTCACCATGATACCCAAGCAGCACCTCTATCTCACCTGACTATCTGAGCCTTCCCATGTGGCACAAGCTGTTAACAGGCCAGCACACACCAGCCTAACAAACCCCAGCTGTGGACAGATCTAATAAAACCAAAAGACCACGTACCACAGGTGATATGATGGCATGCTACCACAATAACTGACGCTGAAGCTGTCTGAAAGTTTGGATTCAATATTTTGTGATAATATTAAACCAAACTGGTTGCAGACATGTGTGCCATTCTACCATTCTACCAAACCATTCTACTATGCTAGTTAGGTATATCTTTACATATTTCAAATAAGTAGTGGGATTTTAGGAAGCTGGATTACAAAAAAAGAAAGTGCTGAGGACTCCAGAGTGCTTAACTGAGCTGTAGCAGATGACTGTTGAATGCATCATCATGAAATCATCACATGTCAAGGGCGGAGATCAAATCTTAAGTCAGATAACGTTTACGTTTTGGGAATATTGAGAAATACATTGGAACATATCTGAAAAGTCCCCAAATTAAAAAGACTGTTACAACCATTAAACCCTTATGGTTTTGCTTGCCAGTGGGAATTGGCTTAATAGTTACCATTACATACCACTGGTTTCCTGTAGGACTCTAGAACCTGTTAGGAAACCATCAAATAAATGCAAGTGGAATCAGAGCCTTCACATCAACCCACCAGGAAAACACAAAACACCATTACTGACTACTGGACACCACCAGCAAAAACATCTGAACATATCAGAAAGTTCCCCAATGAAACATTAGCCGATTAGAACCATTAAGCCTAATGGTTTTGCTTTCTAATGTGAATTAGCAGATTGGGGACCATTAGATAGCACTAGTTTCACCAGACACCAGAGCCCATTAGACACCAGAGCCCATTAGGAACCCATCTTAAATGTGGAATCAGCACCTTCACATCAACCCATCAGGAAAACACAAAACACCATTACCGACTGTAGGACAGCACCAGCAAAAACATCTGAACAGATCTGAAAAGTTCCCCAATGAAAAAAGACCATTAGAACCATTAACCCTAATGAATTTGCTTTCTAATGGGAACTGGTGGAATGGGGACCATTAGATACCACTAGTTTCCTTTAGGACACTAGAACCTATTATGAAACCATTAAATAAAGGCATATGGAATCAGCGCCTTCACTGTCACTGGCTATTAGTTATCACCAGCGACCTACATTTACATTTACATTTAAGGCATTTAGCAGATGCTCTTATCCAGAGCGACTTACGACCTAACAGCAGCTTTTAATGGTAAGTAAAATATTTAATATGTGAATATGACCCGTTTAAACAGTAGTGTACATTACAATATCGCTGCTGTCTGAACACACCTTGTATCTCCATTTTGGTCGTTTTTCAGTTTTTGAGGTAATATGAAAGTGACTGTTGCTCTTTACAATGCTTGTAAATTTCATGACGAACTGACCAACAGAAATGCCCAAAAATGACTGGGTAGAAAGTCTGGTTCCATTGACCTACATTAAAAGTAAAGCTGTCCTGTAAAGCTGTCATTTTGGACATACAAGCTTTGATTCTGACAGCAGCGATATAGCTGCGTTCCTGACATTCCACAGCTATCGTCAATATCTCGGGATACTGCATGCTTCTTAGAACCGGGTTTCTCCACCACTGGGCCATGGACCAAAAGTGGGCCGCAAAGCCATCTTGGAAATTGGTGGAAAAATTAGCTGACTTAACAAGATGGAATTTTACATGTTTTCAGGCTGTTAAAGGGTTAATTGTGAATATGCCAGGTCGACACACCAAGGAAGCTTTGTCAGGTTTTCTCTCCTAGCCTTAATTTGCCACCATTCTGCTCCATTTCTGGTCTAAAACGTGCTCGCGTTAGCCTGATCAGTTAATATTATATTGTGTCACATATTGCAGCGTAGGCACCTAAACATGTTTTAGCTGTAGCTAGAATTTCCTAAAAATGACTTTTATTAAAAGCCAAAATGAATTTATACCATGGGCCATTTGTGCTTTCCAGAGATAAATAGGTAAAGGAGAGACTGACTTAGAACCAGAGTTTCTCAACCCCGGTCATGGAGGCACCCTGCCCTGCACATCTTAGTGGATTCCCTGCTTTAACACACACCCTACAACTCTGAAAGGGCTTGTTAGTGAGCTGATAGGTTGAATCAGGTGTTTTGGGAGCATACAAGGCACTAACGTGTGCAGGGCAGGGTGCCTCCAAGACCAGGGTTGAGAAACACCGTCTTAGACCAACTGTAGAGAGCCAGCGGCCAATGACTAGTGTTGTCACACTCTCTGATTAAAATGGCCTCTAATTAAACAAGCTTATTATGAATTATTATTTCATTATTAACCGTTTCCCCCCTTATTCTGTTAAATAAAGATCATTACTGTACATACACGATACTTTAGTTCAGCTATAAACTCAAACAGAGAAAGTTTTGCTGATGCATTCCGCCAAACACCATGATATGTACTCATATGATGAGCATTGCAATCCTACATGTTTAGCCATACCACCCACACACTGCACCGTATCCCAAAGTCTGGACCTCAGGGCAACCGGAAAGACTTAAGGATTTACAGTCCTCTCTTAAAAAACACAAAACAGAACATTCCACGACTCCTGTGGAGAAATGAGCGCCATAGCGAGGAAGAGGAGGGAAGGCATACTTCTCCTGCTGGCGGACTCGGTCTCCTGGCACACGTCCAGAAAGCGGTGATAGGACTCCATCTCGCTGGTTGAGATACGCACCACAGAGTAGGAGGCGTCCCGTGCCTGTCTGCCACACGCGCAGCACCTGGCCGGGATGGTCTGATACCCGTCCATTCTGCAGCACAAGCGTGAGTGCTGCTGCGGCCGCTGCCCGGGCAGCCCTGCGTAATCAGCCATCATCCAGTTTAGGCAGGGTCACTTCGGAGCAGGGGAGGGGATCAAAGCTGATAGACAGTGTCACTCGTCCAGACGTAAGCTATTAATTCCTGCTGGGCCTCTCCCGCACAGGCTTCATTTACTGCTCTCTTCTCCACCTGGGAGACACTTTCCCCCTCTCTCTCTCTCTCTCTCTCTCTCTCTCTTCTGCTCACTCTATCCTCCAGTCTTCACAATGCTGCACTGATTCAGCACAGTACAATGTTAGTAGCAGTAGTGCTCTGCAATAAGACCAATGGCAGTGTTTGCTTAGTAAGGTGCATGAATATGAATGCGTTTGTCCTTGCTCTCCACACACAGCCAAGCTGACAACCTCACCACAACAGATATACACCTCAGTCAAGCCTATCACGGCTCCAACCGCCAAGCTCATCCAAGCTACTATACAGAAAAGTAACATGTAAGCAAGATAAGGATCAGTATATACTGATCGACTACGCCATTCCCATCGGGACTAGGAAAGTTGTTCCGGCGCTAATGAGCCTGGCTTCTCACCCACCGAGCAATTACTGGCATCCTTTTCAGGTCACATTGCTCTGTGTCTTAAGCATTATTAAGCACACAGAGCTCCTTATTCATAGCGGAAAACCTCCCAGCACGAAAACCTCCACAAACCCTTAATGCAGCTTACAGCTCAGTCTGGCTGTCTCCACGGGGTATGGTATGCCACTCTTTTCAGCCACTAAGCACGCACAGAGAGAGTCGCCCCTGGAGAGAAAGACCAGCAAAGTCCATCAAGACGATCCTGAGTCCCCTGGGGCGGGACAGCTGAGGTGGAAAGGCTAAAGCGGTTCCGACTTACACATTATGGAGCCCATCGTGGAGAAGGTCGTACGGGCCGTACGGTCCTAGGAGCAGCCCTCTGCCTCTCCCTCTCCTCTCCTGTTGTCCCCAGCGCTCCGACAAGGGTCTGCTGCTTTCTCTGAAGCCGTTGGAACAAAATGGCATGGTTTACACAAATATCCTCAACAATGCCAGAAGCGCCGGGGGCTTCCCCTTCCTCTCCCACCCTCCGAGGCATTCATCATGGTGAGGGGCGTTCTGGTCCATGACGGTGCGTCAGAGGGAACTTCACACGAAGAGGGGGCTGCTCCTTTCCTCCCTCCACCTCACATGGTCCCACTCGCACATCCAAACACAAGGAGCCCTGCCGCAGCAGGGAACGCTCACCCCTCCTCACACACCCTGATGAAGGACACGTGGCCTGGGATGTTATTAACCCCTTGACCCTTCAGCACGTGACTGAGTTATTAGCCTTGAGTGCTTATATCGTGAAAAATCAGATGTCTTGTTGTTTGACTGGAAATGAATATTACAAATATTACCCTAATAGCGTGTAACACCTCCACGATCACCAATAACAGCTGATTTTCGATTTGGCATGAACTGGACAAGTTTCTGGATGTAAGTCACGTCAATGTTCAGACAGTCTTGCATCAAAGAATTGTGCAGTTGGGCCAGATTTGGTGGATGCCTTCCCTGGCCCAATTCCGAGGAGAATTTCCTGTAGACTGGGATTTTAGCCACTGCTGGCAGACACCGTATGACCGTACGCTTCCACACACCTGCAGATTCAACTACTTCCTTCACACTNACCCTGCAGGTGTTTATAGCCCCATCATCCTCGTGCAGCGCCATCTGTAGGAGTCTGAAGTTACTACCACCTTGACTCAATTATGGTCTGGTGATCTTACAACCGTAGCTATTAGAGTGTGAGAGTCTCATATACATGCGCTTTAGGTTCAAGGACTTATCCCTGAACCCGAGAGCAAGTACGCAGCACCTCCTGGATGTCCCACAATTACCTCAGCAAGCGACTTCACACGTTTTAAGACTTAGTTACATTAATCACGGGAATAAATATTGCCTGAAACCAAGTGAAAAACAAAACAACAGCGGCCTCATTGTAGTCGAAGGAAGAAAGAGAAACAGTAGAGAGAGATTAAAGGTGAGCTCACGTTCCTCCGTTAACCCACCAGGAGTCAGACTGACACGACACGGCTGTTTTAAAACATTCCTGAGCATGGAAATCTTGAAAGCTCATAAAACCTGGAGCTGTTTTCCCTTTCGCGGCTGCTGTCTGGGAAGAACATCACTGCCATGGCTACAGCCTGAACCAGAAAACACTGCATGAGAGGTACAGCTTGAGCACATCTGCGTCACTTCCTGAACTGGAACACACTCTTATAATCTAGTAGGTTTTTTAGTGTGTCTATTATTTGGACACCGTGGAGTGTGCAATAAGATAATCTCAGCCTGATAAACATAGAACCTTGGTTCTAATCTGATTACTGTGGTCTATTTTAGGAAGCTCTCTCACTGGGTGGTGTAACTTACATTCAATTCAATTCAACTCAATTCAACCGATACAGGGTTGTACAGTATAATGAAACACTGTCAGGCTACTGATTAAAAAGAATAGATAGATAGTAGTACAAAGACAAACAGATGAGAGACAGATTACAGTATGTGCACAGACAGTAAGACACATGCAAAATGTGCAGGAGCAGTAACTGAACGTCAGTATGTTGGAGTAATAGAACTGAGGTGCAATCAGCAGTCAGCATATGCAGTAGAGCCAAATACAGCTTAGCGTAAGGCCCAATCCCATTTCACCCCTTGCTCCTAACACTTAGCCCTACCCCTCCATTTTGCGTCTTCACATCTAGGGGTAAGGCGTCCCGATTGTTGTTGAGATGGAGGGGTAGGGCGAAGTGTTAGGGCTACATGGCCCTACAAACAGAGATTTTTCAGAGGCACACTCCAAGCGGAGTGTAATGAGACAATTCCCAGAATGCCCTGCGAATCATCAGCAAGATGGCTGCACAAGCGACCAAAGAGACCCATAAATATAAGTATTCTCTCTGTTAAAAAACTGCTGTACTGTAACAGTATTTTATTGTCATTTTCTTCATAACACACGTAAAAATCGCTAGTAATACGCTGATGTCTCGGCGCTACCTAGTGAAATTTCCTGTTCCACCTTAAATGGTGCAGCAGTTACGTTCTGGTACCTGAGGTTGCTGTACCATTTAAGGTGGAACGGCGAAATTC
>CM067489.1:29132935-29176379 GCA_034552555.1 Semaprochilodus insignis
CTTCTATTAAAGACTGGTGGACTGAGAGACACTAGAGTCTCTTCACCTACACTGAGCTGATTAAGAGTCTTGTTCCAGAAATGATAATAGGACATTAGAGCCATAATAAATCATACTACTGTTACTCTCCATACTCAAGTACATTTGAAGGTAAATACTTTAGTACTTTTACTCCAGTGGAGGTCTAAAGGGAGGAACTTCTACTGACACTGGAGGAGTATCTGACTTCTGGGATCTCTACTTTAACTCAAAATTACATGTTTTTTTGCATGTAGACTGCATTTTAAAAGTGTATATGAGTAAATCTATACATACAAGGCTTTGAATGTAACCATATTACTGTGTTTGGCATGGAAAACTCATGTTACAATTGTGCTAGCTCTCAGAACCTTGGGCGCTAGCTCCAGCGATTAGCCACAGTTTGAGGAATCTTTTTTCTTTGGGGTTTTCCACATGATTCTTTTTCTGTGGTTATCCCTGTGCCAGCGCCCATGCTAAGTGGCCTGGTTGCGCTAATCCTCTTACAGCCTTATTAGGCAGAGATGGCTGCATACCCACATTTCCAATTATTTTCCAGATTGAGAGCAGCAACTGTGGCCGAGGTTGAGAACTCTCTCGAAAGCGGAGTTGCAGAACCTGCTGTTTTCAACTGTGCTGTTAAACAAGCATATGAAATACGTTACAAGATATAAGATACGCATCACTGTATTTAGTGTCTTCTCAAGGTTAAGAAGCTGGACCACATAAAGAAGAGCCATGAATGAAAAACAATACCATCATACCATTTTTTTTTCAACCTAATACTACTGTGCACTAAATCGAATTAAACAGGCGTATTTACATTCCACTTTGATGAAACGATTAGCTGGTCAGTGCTATTCATACAGACGCTCTACATAATTAAAAGGTTGAGATGTACAAAGTCATTCGGAGCGGTTTGATGTGAAATGCTCTGTTATAGAGAACCTTGCTGGTTTCACAGTGGTGTGGTGATAGGAACCAGACGTCTGTTTTGCTGAATCCCTTTAAAAGCTCCCACACAGGAAACTATTTACATGCTAATATGATTAGTTACAAAGGTTTTGAGATTTGATTTTGGCATGAAATGCAGTTTTTAAACATACATCCATGGTAGTCTCATCTTACCATCATCAGCATTGCATATAAAAACTCAAAAGAGCAGTTGCACCCAGAAGGAGGTGTGGGATTGCAGTGCTATTGGGAAGGGAGATAAAGATTACCAGGAACAATAAATGATGATACATTTAGACTGATATGGACAATATTTATTGAGCTACACATACAGAAGTAGTGTCTCTCAGTATGGTATCAGGTCGCCATGTTTGCTAACCCAACATACCAGACGTCTCGGCATGGAGCTGTAGAGGTTCCTAATGGAGTCCTGTGATAATCCATCCCAAGCAGCTTGAATATTCTCACACAGTTCCTGCAGGTGTAGGGGTGGAGGTGGAGTGACGGAGGTAGGGGTGGAGGTGGAGTGACACAAGTTCTTCTGGACACGTGACGTGTGACTCGTGACAACAAGTTATCTTGGTGCTGACCACGGTGCCTCCACACACGGATTCATTGCTCGTCTCCACCAAGACAAAAGGGGGACCCGTCACTGAAGATGACCCGTTGCCAATCTGAGTCACTCCATGACAGTCTGGCACGACACCATTGTAGTCTTTGGCGACGTTGGCGTGGTGTTAAGGACAGTCGTCGTAACGGTCTGCGTGGATGTAGTCCTGCATCATGCAGCCGTCTGCCAATGGTGCTGGGACTAACAGGATGACTCATGGAGGGCATCACTGCTCGCTGAATGTCTGCAATCGTGGCTGTTGGGTCAGTCAGGTACAGCGATTAGGCCCGTCCTTGCTTACGTCACATGTTTCATTCCTGTCGGTTGATTCCTTCTGGGTGCAACTATTTTTTGGACAATTAGTGTCAAATTTCAATAAACTGTATATCTGTGTTGCAGACATCGCAACCCCTGGTTCCCATCCCCACCACTGTAAAGACGTTTTACATCAAACCATTCTAAAAGCCTTTGTTGACATCCCAACCTTTTAACTATCAGTGGAATTCCCTGGAAATCAGTGTTATTCCCCTTTTAACCCATAAGAGCCCAGAACGATTTCCCCCTATAGGACATTGATGAGAGATCGGTTATAAGATTAGATCTGTCTAATTAAAGAGGTCACATGGCATCTTCCATGACTATTTTAAGGCCAGAATACTGGCAACATGTCTCAGCAACCATTTCATAACTTTATTATTTTTTCATTATTCAGTATTTCATTATTGCGTTCTAGATATGGGGTCAGAATGGGTTCTATGTACTATAAAACATGTTCTCAAAGCATTAGAGCTGTTGAATGTGTTCATAACAGGCTTTTAAATGAGCTGGTCTGGTCTCACGCAGTAACCAATCACATTGTTGTTCTGTACATGAGGTTACATGTTCACAAATACACAAACTGTCATGTGACTGCATCCAGGATGTTCAGTATAGGTCACTTGGGGACTTTATGAGTTTGAGTGAAGGATAAAGCTGTATCAGGAACTCTCCAGACTGTTTAAAGGGCTTGTGAAACATACAATATCATGAGTTCTTATGGGTTAAGTACTGTAGATAACCCTGACATGCACAGAATTTCACATTGTGATGTAATATACAGTAATTGAATCATAATAAGAATAAATATTCTTAAATATATACTGTACATGGCATCCATTAGCTAAAACAGATATAAACAGTTTGGGTATCACCACAACTGGAATCGATTAAGCTAATGGCTCCGGTAGCTGCCATAAATATATATGAGCTCTGCATCATAAGCCATACATCACTTAACTATGCCCTGAAATGACACATCAGAGTGATGTCATCAGCGGCCAATCAGAAATCAGATCCAGCCCTCTCCCGGTGACTCATTCGCTTGCCGTTAAGCCGTCACGGCTCTGACTCAGTCTTGTGACGCTAATTTGAAGCCTTTTCCCGCTCTGAGCCTTTAAGCCTTCAGACTGAAAATCAAGGCTCATGCATCAGAGTGACACCCCCGGTTGATGACCGTCCACTTCCACTGCGATAAGACCACAAGGCAGTTTCACAGTAGAGGCTCATGTAACATGCATCAAAATAAAGGCTCATGTTTCAGAGCCACACCTGAACAGAGACGCTGAAGCACATGACACTTTCATTGTGATTCTGCTGGATTTTCCTGGATGCCAAAGGTCACTTTGGAGTTTCCAGTTACGATCCTGTTTGACATTACACACAGCGACAGCACGTTCAGGCTGAAGTCACACCACAGTCACAATGCCTTGGCAATCAGTGAACCCGCTCAAGGACAGTCATTTAACAGGGATGAGTGGGCACGGCTTAATGGCCGTGGCCTCCATCTTAAACGTCCCATGAGCTGTCAGAGGCTGAAGGAGGAACTGGGGTTCCCTATCGAACGCAGGAGACACTAAGACCCTCCATGAATCAATATGGCGAGCTGTGCGGGGCCGGCTCAGTTTCCATGGTAATGCTCGGGCTCTCCCCCCCGAGGGCTGCTGCAGCACCAGAGCGGCAAGGAGGAGTAGGAGGCTCTCAGTAGCAGCGTGGCACAATAACCTACTTCCATTTCTCTGCTTCCTAGCTTTCATCGGCATCCAAAGGAGCCTGCAGATTTCTTATAACTGCTGAATAAAGCCACCTTAAGCCACTGCTACCAAGGCAAACAGCAAAAAGAAGCTTGATTATGTGCTCGTCTGCCACCAACTATTGAGCTGCTGCCTTGAAAAGCAGTAAGGGAAACAGGAAAACAGCCATGGTTAAAAAGAACATGCCATAACCACATCATGACTAGCTCACAAAATACACTCACTGTCAAACAAATAGCTGCACAAATAGCTGCACCCAGAGGGAACCAACCAACAGGAACAAACCTTGGTGGGTAGGTAGGTTCTTATCGCTGTACCTGACTGACCCAAAACCCACGACTGCAGACATTCAGCGAGCAGTGCTGCCCTCCATGAGCCATCCTGTTAGTGCCAGCACCATTGGCAGACGGCTGAACGACGGAGGACTACATGCACGCAGACCGCTACTACGACTGTCCTTAACACCACGTCAACGTCAACAAAGACTGCAATGGTGTCGTGCCAGACTGTCATGGAGTGTCATCAGTGACGAGTCCCGCTTTTGTCTTGATGGAGACGACCAACAAATCCGTGTGTGGAGGCAGAGCCATGATGAACGGTTTGTTGTCACGTGTCACACATCCAGAAGGCCGGGTGTCACTCCACCTCCACCCCTACCGCACCATCTGCAGGAACTGTGTGAGGATATTCAAGCTGCATGGGATGGATTATTACAGGACACCATTAGGAACCTCTACAACTCCATGCCGAGACGTCTGGCACATTGCGTTAGCAAACATGGCGGCCCAACGCCATACTGAGAGACACTACTTTTGTATGTGTACATACATTCCTTCTGGGTGCAGTTATTCTTTTGACGATGAGTGTAAATAATAATGACTATTACATACATACTAATCAATGTTTAATAATGATAAACCAGTCTAGTGCGTATTTGATTGTATCTACACAGTAAGAACTGGCAACAAAGCAAATCTGGTGGATGCACTGCTTAACATCCTTTCAAGTCACAGCAGAATAGCATCAAATGCTACTAGCAATGGCATCATACACAGTGATATACCTAGCTCTCATAGTAGAAGTCCATTTCCTGGTCTATTGCTATATTTATATGAACCACAATAGAGGTCTAGTTCCCATAACAGAAGCCTTTTTCTCTTTCTCCTTACAGTGTTTACCTGAATCACAATAGCAGGGCTAAGACAGGGCCTATTAAAGCAACGTTCCCACATGCCTAGGATATCCTTACACACAATGTTCAACTCGATCCTAATACCCAGTGCAAGTGTATTTAACCAAGTCCAGAGAAATTCCAAGTCAGGCAATCTGAAACCTAGGATTTCACTCTGTAATCCATATTTAGGCGAAGCACAAGCCCCTCGTTCACAGCTGCTGCCTGGTTCTCTGTGTCAGCAGCCATGCTAATCCCTTTCCCCCGCCACACCCCCCTTTCAACCTCACATCCCAACCCTAGCAGCCCCATCCTCCACCCTCAGCCAAAAGGGGCCATAAGATGCGAGCACTCACCGACATGGGTGATAACGCAGCCCACCCGTTCCTGGAGCTCCTGTATAGACATCTCGTCCTCTTCCAGCCAGCAGAGCATCTCAGGGGCAGCCTCTCCTCCTCCTCTCGCCTCTCCTCTCCTGTCAGCTAGCTCCTGCACCAGAGGGCTCCCCCTCCACTTCACACAAAGCAGCCGGCCACTCCCAGCCCGGTGAAGCACCTCCAATGGAGGAGAGAGAGCTGACTCCAGCAGTGCGGATGCTGTTTGCAGAGTGTGTGTGTTTGTGTCTGTGTGTTGTGATGTTAATGATTCTGTGCATAAGCGCGTATGTGATGATGTCCTGGAGGACTTTGAACAGCTCCTGAAGCCGGTGCTGTGCCTGCTTTTCTAAAGGCTGAGTCAGAAAGCAAATCACAGGACAGCTACCTGCCCACAGAGAGACAGGATGCTTTACGGCTGGTCAGATGGAAAACCCGGAGCTAAGGAATCAGTGGAGCTGGAGTCTCCTGAGCGTGCCTGGGACTAAACTGTGAGGTGGTGGAAACGTGTGACAGTGGTGAATTATTAGTCTGGGTTAAGGATTAATCTTGGTTGGAGAAAGCAGCCCTGTGTCTTCAGCGTCTTAGGAACTAGACATATTTAAAAACAAAACATAGCTTAATAACCTAAGAGTCCAATATAGAAAACAATGAAATTATGATTATTATTATTAGCAATGCTTTAATGAATAAATTAACACTAAAATATATATTATATTAAAATATAAAAATAAAAAGTTAAACTAAAATATAAGAAAAAAAGGGGAAATTAAGCCTAATTTTAAAGGCATACTTTGATTTCTGACATGCTTAATTATAAAGACTTATCATACTTTAAATTAAAGGTGCCGTTAGCAATTCTGGAGGTTTGAATTTTCCCCATTCCACCTTAAATGGTGCAGCAGTTAGGCTATATTCAGGTACCTCAGTTTCTTGTTCAAATTTTCCCCGTTCCACCTTAAATAGTGCAGAAATTAAACTATAATCAGGCAGGACAGTATATTGTTAGAATTGTCCCCATTCCACCTTAAATAGTGCAGAAGTTAAACTATAATCAGGTACCACAGTTTATTTATAGAATTTTCCTGTTCCACCTTAAATGGTGCAGCAGTTAGACTATATTCAGGCACCTCAGTTTCTTGTTAGGATTTGCCCTGTTGCACCTTAAATGGCGCTGTTGCACTACATTCAGGCAATGTAGCTTCTTTTTCAAATTTGCCCATTCCACCTTAAATAGTACAGCATTTAGTCTACACATGAACATTCAGAGTCCCCCTTTTGTTTTGTCAGCACCAAGATGAACGGTTTATTATCACACGTCACACGTCCAGAAGGCCTGGTGTCACTCCACCTCCACCCCTACCACACCATCTGCAGGAACTGTGTGAGAATGTTCAAGCTGCATGGGATGGATTATCACAGGACACCATTAGGAATCTCTACAACTCCATGCTGAGACGTCTGGCATGTCGCGTTAGCAAACATGGTGCCCCAACACCACACTGAGAGACACTACTTCTGTATGTGTAGCTCAATAAATATTGATCATATCAGTCTAAATGTATCATCATTTATTGTTCCTGGTAACCTTTATCTTCCTTCCCAACAGCACTGCAATCCCACACCTCCTTCTGGGTGGTGTCCGGGTAATATCCCCAAATATATCCCCCAAATCTTCTTATGGCCACAAAATGCTACAGCTGCCCCTGACTGAAACACTGAAGGGTGATGATGATGTGATGATGTTCCTAATTTAATAAGAGCTCCAGCACTCCTGTCTCCCAGCTGCCAGGCTGGAGTCTAAAACCAGGCAGCGTTCCGTTGTGGCTCCAGGCCACAGTTTATTCCAAGCTAGCGAGGATGTTACATTATCATCTCATTATGCCAAAGCCCTTGGGACCAGGAGCACCGCCTCGCAAATGCACAACATGGGGATGCCATCTGCGTACGTGCCATTAGCCTTACTTACATACAGGGTTAGACCAGCTGAGACCTTCAAAACAAAAACGAGCTTATTAAAGCACAACAGACAGACTGATCCAAGCACCACAGAAATACAACGATACTCACAGTAGTTCAGTCAGCGTGATAAGGTGGCATGAACACTGACGGGAGAGCACGGATAAGAACTCAAGCTGTGAAGATCCTGAGAGTTTTATTGACACAGAATAAATGTCAAATAAAAGTCATTTGAAATATAAAACCACTTGATCTAAAGCATATTTGAAATGTGAGTCATTCAGGGTGGTTTGGTGTGACGAGGTCCATTGTAGAGACTGACCACAGTGCCTTTATGTCTGCCAAGTGGTGGTGATGGGAACCAGCGGTCACCATGTCTACATATACACAAATACAGCCATTTTGTTTACTATCAAACCCACCAGTGAACCTACATGTGTCTTCTATGTGCAACGCTGATGATGATAAAATAGTCATACATTAAATAATACGTTTTCTGTGGGGACTATTTTGCCTCACAACAACCCTGCAAGTACCCCTCCGCCATGAATGCATTCAAATGATTAAATACTGATTAAAATACATTTTAGCCTAAACTATCATCACCACATCATGGATCAGGCAGTGTATATTTAACCACTTCATGTACTACCTTTCTGGGAGTGAGCTTTTAGAAGTGTTAAAGGTGTTTCAGACGCCTGGTTACCATCACCGCCACTGTAAACAAACAGCAATGCACACCAAACCACTCTGAACCGGTTTATTAACATGTTACCCATTTAATTAAATAAATAAATAACTTTAAATCATTTTTACTGAAACAGTGATTACATCATACAGTTCTTCTCATACTTAGTTGATTTTCTTGATATTCCCTCATAACCTTTGTGTGCTTTTGTGTACCAAACATGGACACAGTTCATTTAACGTGACCATTTACTGACATCACTATTCCCCCTTAGAAGGAAACAGGCTGTTTATGTTACTGTGCCTTTAAGACAAAGAGCTCGGTTCTGATTGGCTGCCCTGTACCGCACTTCATCAGCACTCGGAGCTGAAACATTCCTTAGAACTTCAGTATGAGCAGGTGGGGGAATTATGTTGGAAATGGATCAGCCCTGCAGTGACACTGACATGGTGGTGATGTGTGTGGATCAGACACAGCAGCGCTTCTGGACTTCTCATCTTGGTGTCCCTGCTGGACTGAGAATCGTCCACCAATCAAATCTATCCAGCCTACAGCGTCCTGTGGGCAGTATCCTGTCACCACTGATGAAGGACTAGAGGAGGACCAACACTGCACTGTGCAGCACTGTAGACTGTACATCTACAAGGTGGACCAGCAAGGTAGGAGTGTCTAATAGAGTGGACAGTGAGTGGACCACACCTGGTCTGATCCACTCACACCAGCACAACACACACTAACACACCGCCACCACGCCAGTGTCACTACAGTGCTGAGAATGATCCATCACCCACATAATACCTGCTCTGCGGTGGTCCTGTGGGGGTCCTGACTATTAAAGAACAGGGTAACAAAGTATACAGAGAAACAGATGGACTACAAGGAGGTGGCTGATGGGTGTATATGTAAATGAGATGGTTCTTGTGACATCACAAAAATAATGAATTCAGAACAGGCCATTTTTGCAGCTCAGTTTCCGTATTTGGACTGTATGGACTGGAGAGTGAGTGACGAATGTTAAAACATATAAACAGTAGCTTATGTCACTGTTCAGTGATGATGCTTGACACTTGATGTCAACCAGTTGCTGGTCACATGATTATGATACTAACAACATGGTTCCATCAGAGAAGAAAACAGGTGAGGAGGTGGGTGATTTAGGGGTCCGTATCTTCGGTTTCCTGAAGGCTAGCAAAGCAACGGAAAGGCCATGGCACGCTGTACTGACCTGTGGAGTTCGGCCATATTAGGATTTTTAAAGTCGTTTTCTTTTCCATTAGCGATTAGTCAACATCGACTGGACTTTCACCACACGACACACATCACATCCGGAAGTCGTGCAACCTCCCACATGTATTTAGTTCTATTCATTTAAAAAGGCAGTTTGTGTTGTAACTCTTTTCTCATGCAAAATTTGAGGTACTCTACCAATAGTCAATAGTTTAGAGACGGCTACTCATAGACGGTTCTCCTTATGTTTATCTTAATGCTTTACTTTAGAAGAAAACTGAAACTATAAAATGGCACTCATGGAACAGGCGTTTTCATGTACGGAGGAGGGTTCAAGCCTATTTCCGGTTTCACGCCGCTCCGCTACGAATATGGCTGTATTTTGTTATTGATCATCTTTGGCCAAACTACCATGCGTTAGACAGGATGATGTGGTCAGAATTGTCAAAGAACTATCGCAGACCAAATGTGCGAAACTCGATACGGGATAGAAATTCTTTTTTGAGTAGTTTATTTTTTGATTACGGAGGTACATTGTGTACTGGTTCCCTGCACTGTAGTTAGCTAGCTGGCTAACTTAGCTAGCTAATGTTACAGGCAGGATGAGTAACGTTCATTTCAGCATTCTTCAGATTTAGTGGTTATCGAATGTGTGTCTGTTTAAGATGTAAACAGATGCTGTCTAACATTTATTATTTCCTCTACTCAGCATCCAGTGCAGTCCACCTTAAAACCCTCCAGAATGGAGCTTTACAGGAGGATAAACCAGCTTTCTGAACCTGCAGTGGAGCTGATAGAACAAGGTTTATTGCTAAGCAGGTGTGGAGCAATTCTATTGGTCTGTCCCTCATGAATATTCACTAGACTGAAAGGAGAACTAGAGCTTTTACACCGTGCAGAAAAAGAGATCAAAGTTTTTACACCACTAAATATATATTAGAGGTGGAGATATGGCAATAAACATATACAGCTCTGGAATAATTTAAGAGACCACTTCAAAATGTTCAGTTTCTGGGTTTGTGTTTGACCAAAATGAGCAGTTCTGTTTTATTCCATGCACTACTGGAAACACGTCTCCCAAATTCCAGATCAAATATTGTATTTTAGATCTGTTTATTTAGAAAATCACTAATGACGCCTCCAGAACCCTGTTTTTAGAACCATGCTCGCTGTAGAATGAGGTGGCGCTCACCACGGTCAGTAGGGAGTGGTTTTGGCCCTCTGCCAGTCTGTAGCTGTGTTGTCCTGTGTGTTTGCTGCTTGACCTTGTTCTTATGAACACAGACGCTCACTGTATCTGCCAGTAAAGCTAGAACCCAACCTTCTGTTCCTCACTAAGAACCTGCTGTAGATGTGGAGATGCTGATTTAAGAAGAAACTGGAGTGGTGTCTTATTTATTTCCAGAGCTGTATATATATATATATTCAAAGTATATATGTAAGGCTGTTTAAGAGGTTTATCAATCAATTGACAGATACAAGCCAATTACCATTACCAGCCAAACTAGCCTTAAACTCTTAAACAGACATCATGTTCTACTACTTCAAAACATCCATGACTTATTAAGCCACTAACTCACAAATAATATGAGAATGAAGAAGGCGAGGTCTTTGAAGAGCCTTAGACACTCTCGATTTAATGTTGTTAAATATTACTACATGAGATACACGAACCAAGTAGTGCAGTATGGTCTGTTCCCACAGCTGTGGCCTTGTTTTCATGAAGCATTTCACAGTAGGAGTGCTGATTTGTTTTCTGGCCCGGAGGAAAACTGATCATAGATCAGTCCTCTCACCTTTATGGTCCTTCTCTTCACGCAGGCCGTGCAGGCAGTGGTTACAGCATGACCACTCTCTCAGAAAGTTCAAGTATAATGTGGATGAAAATGTAACAGACATGAAAAACAACAAACCGCTCTTTTTCATGCCCCGTAGACGCAGAGCGAGAACGACGTTCGTGTTGTCTGCTGGGAGAACAAAGGAAACATACTGTTCCACATCTGTTTCTTTTGTTCCCCTTAACACGTCTTAATGTTCAGGAAATGCTCAGAGATAGTGTGATACAGTACATGTTCATACCTGGTTGTCGGTGTGTCTGTAAACATGCTTTAACTACAGCGTGTATTTAAACAGGTTGCACCGTTCGTACTATAATCGGCGGCGTATTAATTCACAAAGTAACAGGCTCGCGCGGGGCAAAGTCATGATGAAGCGATACATACACACACACAGTGTTTCACTGAGCTATAACGGCTAAAACGAAAATGCCCTACATTCGTAATAAGCCCACAAACGTATATGGAAATATAGCGATTTTTCTTAATATTATTAATATCTTCATTTTTAGTACCTACATTCAGCATACGTATATGTATGTGATCATATATTATGATTATTTAAATAATAACATAAATTATTAAATATTAAATTAGCAGATCAGGCAGATCATCTAAAATAAATAGAATAGAATTTCACATGCTAATTATTAAAACCACTCATCAGTATGAGTTATGGTCCAAATCCAGTGATCCACTTTCTTTCTTATATGGAATATTCAGAACTGCCTCCCGGTTATTGGTCCAGTCCGCCCTCTGCAGCTGACGGGGTACCGGGTTTACTGTGTTGCATAACTGTGTGGACGCTGACCTGTCTACGGTTACAGTAACAGGTTTGTGGTCAGTAGTACGGTCATGAAATTCCTGGAGCTGCGGTCCTCACTGCATCAGACAGCTGGTGCTGGGGAGGAAGTCATGGACGTATGTGACCACGGCCTTTGACAGATAGGTCATGGTGCCGTAGCTGCCGCTGGGAGCGCTGTCGTAGAAGAAGTTGCAGATTCCGGTTGCTTGGTCCTTCTCCAGGAAAAACTCATTGGCCCCACTGGACTTCTGCAACCCAAAAGGAGAGGAATTAGCTCAATTACATGCGTGCAGTGAAATGAATATGAACGGCATTCCTGAAATTCGATCTACTGATCTGTAGTTTATGGTTTGATCGTCTCGGATATGTTTCCCTGTATTTACAGAAAAATGAATAGTATGTTAACTCAGAATGCACTTATCAGGACACTGGCTTTATACTTCTGGGTTACAGGAGGTGCTGGAGCCTATCCCAGTGTTCTATGGATGGAAGGCAGGAAACACCCTGGACAGGCCGCCAATCCATCAAAAGGCAGACAGACAGACAAGCAGACAGACAGACAGACACACACACACACTCCTAAGGGGGCAGTTTAGCATCTGCAGTTCACCTGACTGCATGTCTTTGGACTGTGGGAGGAAACCCACATAGACATGAGGAGAACATGCAAACTCCACATAGAAAGGACACCGGAATCGAACCCAGGCCCTTCTTGGTGTGAGGCGACTGTGCTACCCACGTGCCACCCCAAAACTATACAAGTATATAAGTTTTAGGATGACGCTTCTTCATATGGTGAAGTTTTATATAACTTTTGTCAAACGGAGAAACCAAGCTGTTCACTTTCCCTAATGTTCCGGCATCCGTGGATGATCAGACAGGAGTGCAAACTCCTCTGTGTGCAAACCCTGAACTCTGGACTCAGAGAATGACTGGCCTCACCTAATTAGGTTCCCATCTTTTTGACTAAAATATTAATCAATGTGTTCGGCACGGGATGCATACATTTGTATTAATATTTACTGACAGAATTCCGCAACCCAGTGGCTCCTATTACACTTGATTAAATAAGGTTTCTGTGCTATGCTAAGTTTGGAGAAACTACGGTGGCTGAGAAGTGCAAAACAAATTAACGTTTCAGAAAACAAAATGATAAAAACAAATTTACAGTTGAAAAAAAATTACATTCAAGAAAACAAAATTACAAAAGCAAAAACAAATTTATAAGACGTGAAACATTTTTACCAGTACCGAAAAACTTTTACAAACTGCGGACTCTGACGGAAAGGGGAGGTCTGACACACAGGAAGTGCTTGTTGCGGACCCTTGTCAATTCACGGTGTTTGGGATGGTCACGACGCTAAAGCTTGTTTTGTCCTTTTGTAGCACGCGTTTTAGTCCGCTAGCACACTTTTGTTTTTCCTGTGGAAGGTCTTTAGAGTTTTTAAAAGAGCAGATGGAAGAAAGAGACGAACAGACGGTGTCTAAACCATGTGGGCTGTAAAAAGTGGACTGTAAAAGCTGACGCTTCTTCCTATGGAGAAGTTTTATATAACTTTTGTCCAACGGAGAAACCAAGCTGTTCACTTTCCCTAATGTTCCGGCATCCGTGGATGATCAGACACCAATATCACAAACTCCTCTCTCTGGAAAACTACTCCCATCTGTTAGTGTTATTAAATTATAGATCTGTTAGGCCTGATTTCCAATACAGTCCTGTGTAAAAGTCAGAGACAGCCTCTTTATTCACTGGACTTCCAAGCAGGAAGCGAATATTTAACACAATATGACAAAATGAGTTTTTATTATTATATTTTTTCAGCATTTTGAGTGTTCACCCTTTGCCTTTATCATAGTTTCCACTGTTTTGGGAAGATTTTTTCCATGCCTCAAAGTTCCATCTTGGTTGCCTTTCCTGTTCCTCATGATCCAAGTTATCCCAATTATCAGTCCATAAAGCATTACTCCACATCTCAGGTTTCCAGTTTTAGTGTTCCAGTGCAAGTTTCCTTTTTTTGGTCTGTTTTCTTTTCTCAGTCAGGGCTTAGATGGACAGAAACACTTGTGGCTGACGCAAGAGTGGAGTGTTATTTTCTTCTGTCTCTGAAAGGTAAAAGCTTGGCCAGATTTTCTCAACATCTTTTAACCACCCCAGTTTTGGAAACTCCTGACTCCTGGATTATCTTATATGGCCCAAAAATGAATATGTATTAATTGGCCATTCATTGATTCATTCATTTATCTTTTAAGCTGCTTATATTTCTGAGTCACGGGGGATGTTGGAGTCTATCCCAGCTCTCATTGAGCAGAAGGCAGGAAAGACCCTGGACAGGCCACGAGCCATGATCACAGAACACACATACACACACACAGCTAGGAGCAATTTAGCATCACCAATTCACCTGACTGCATGTCTTTGGACTGTAGCAGGAACCCGAAGCACTTGGAGAAGGAAGCCCACGGAGACACAGGGAGAACATGCTAATTCCACACATATAGGGCCCCGGACGTCCCGGCTGTGAGGTGACGGCGCTACCCACTGGGCTACAAGGCTCATTAATTGGCCATTTTTTCTAAAAATGTACTAAATAAGGCATGATCCTCTGACTTTCGCACAGTATGGTAAAACTAGTGGTAGTCATAGGCTGGAGGTTAGGGAACCAGCCTTACGACCGGAGGATCGCTGGTTTGATTCCCTGAACCGACAGAACACAACTGAAGTGCCCTTGAGCAAGGCACCTAACCCCCTACGGGCGCCATGGATAGGGCGCAAAAACAAATTTATAAGACGTGAAACATTTTTACCAGTACCGAAAAACTTTTACAAACTGCGGATTCTGACGGACAGGGTAGGTCTGACACACAGGAAGTGCTTGTTGCGGACCCTTGTCAATTCACGGTGTTTGGGATGGTCAGTTTTTAAAAGAGCAGATGGAAGAAAGAGACGAACAGACGGTGTCTAAACCACATGGGCGGTAAAAAGTGGGCGGTAAAAAGTGGACTGTAAAAGCTCTCAGTCATTTTAAGCTAGCTAGCTGGTTATCCACTATAGCTAACGTTACATCCCACTTACTTTCCTTAACATTTCCAAATCTAAGTGGTTTAGACGTCGCCTGTTCGTCTCTTTCTTCCACCTACTCTACCACTGTGAAACAATTTGATTGACAAGGGTCCACAACAAGCACTTCCTGTGTGTTAGACGCTCCCTTTCCATCAGAATTCAGTTTGTAAAAGTGTTTCAGTCCTGGTAAAAGTGTTTCACACCTTGTAAATTTGTTTTTGCTTTTGAAATGTTGTTTTCTTGAATGAAATTATTTTTTCGTTTGTAAATTTGTTTTTATTTTTTGTAATTTTGTTTTCTGAAATGTTAATTTGTTTTGCACTTCTTGGCCACCGTAAAAAACACATTGAAACCGCAGCCTAAAGATGCACCAGATAGAAATCATTTCTAGTTGACTGGTCATAAGATCTATAAGATCTGTAAGGTATACCTGGTCCTGCAGAAAGAGATCGTTTGCCATGTGAACTACGCGGTCGATGTGAATGATTCCTCCGATGCTGGGTATCTCCATTTCAGCCACCAGGGTAAGCACCATGATGGCCTCCACCAACAGCTGTCTGTACTCCGGCTGAGGAACGTGGTTCAGTACAGATTCCACATGGACAGCAAACTTAATCTCCCCTTCTGTCATCTATGATAACGCAGTAAAGCACATGAGCGTGAACTCTTTAGTGCAGGGAAAGCAAACACTGTCAGAACTACGGTGCGTTTCCCGTACCTCTCGAGTCGTGGAGGAGGGCAGTACATATCCTGCAATAGAAAGGCCATGGCACTTCTGCAGGATCTTCCAGACCTTCTGGTAGAAGCCCATGGGCACTCTGTTGATGGCCCCATCCAGTCGGCGTCTCCTCAACCACTGGCCCTGCCTTTCCTCCCACTGCAGCCGCGAGTCCCCTGTACCTGTTGGAGAGAGGATGCCGCTGGGGGTGGAGGGACTGCTGCACCTCTGTATTAGACAAGCAGAAACACAACCCCGCACACAAAATTAACTTAGAACGAGTTTTGTATATGATGGGTAATGAAACAGGAGGACAAAATAATGGAAACGAAAGAAGGAAAAGTAGCACTACTGCTTTTCTCATTTTAAAGGTGCCATAGAACGGAAAACCGTATTTACATTGGCAGAGTTGAATAAGGAGAGCTCAGTACATGGAACCAACATACCGTGAACCTCAAACCCTGTTGTTCCTCCTTCAAATACAAATCCTGCATTTACAAAAGAGGACGGTAAAATAGGTTGATTCCAAAATCCCAAACTGTTACATAACACTCTCACCATTTACATACACCAGCTCACATTCTAGCCCAGCGAAACAACGACAAACAGAGCAATATCAATGAAAATGGCCGTCTATGTAGAGAAATCTACCCTTCCAGGCTGTGAACGGGATAATGTCACTTTCCACGCCCTTCCCAAGGAACCAAACTGTCAGCAAGCACGATACAGGTTTCCTTTTGCCAGCTTCTTGATTGACTGCTCCGTTCCACCTTAAACGCTACAGCCTGTACAGGTGCCAGGATGTAACTGTGCCACCATTCCACCATTTTCAGTGGAAAAGAACACCGGCAAAACAAGCTGGTAAACAGGAAGCCTGTTAGTTTGCTCTGCACATTTCACTCCGGACAGTTTCTCAAACTTCTTGGACAATATGGAGGAGCTCCGCCCAGCGTTTGAGACTGAAGAGACTGAAGAGAGGAGCAGTTCCACCTTTATTAGCATCACAACCCCAACAGCAGCCTGTAAGTAGCAGCCATGCTGTGTGATTGTATCCGTGTTTGCCGGTTGAAGCAGATCATCTTAAACTGAGAGTTCCATAGTGAGGAACAACTTTAATCTACTGTGTGTTGATGTCCAGATGGAAAGCCAGTAGCTAGTACAGGTGACGTTAGCTACTAGCATTAGCTCCAAGTAACTAGCATAGCTAACTAAATAATATGAGGGCTGAGCTTAAATCTTTGCTATGATTTCTATAAATAACAGTAGCTATCAGACTCGCTGTAGTGACCAGATCACCTGTCAGGTACAGGAGTTTTTAATGAATCTGCTTTTAGCTACAGCAAACTGGAATTTATCACAGGAGTGTCTAAAACTGGGCTCCTTTCCTTTATCATTTCAATTCATTTTAATCTTTTATTATTCTTGCTTTGAATTTGTATTCTTATTTACTTAATTTTATTTCCTCAACATTTTCACATTTTTATTCATTTTATAATTTATTTTAATTAAATTCTTTATTTTGACTTTCTTATTGTAAAATTTTGAGTTTTTTATTGTCAGACTGTTTATGTAGTCTTTTTCATTTTAGTTTAAGATTAAATTCCATTTCATTTTCTTTTTCAATCCCTTTGAGATTCCTTTAAGGAAATGCTCAGTTGCAGTTGAAAATAAGGCTTGATTGACTGATTTCCACGGAGGGTCATTATATTTTTCTGTCTGTGTCTACTTCGGGGAGCCTCGCTGTAAACCAGCCAATCAAAGCAGGGGTCATTTAATTATTCATGAGCTCAGCTCAAAAATCAAAGAACAGCATGTTTCATTCTAGGGTCAAATCATAGGGTGTAAATTGGCATGTAAAACCACATCTGGGTGTTTTTCATCCCAAAACAAAGTCAAATACCTTCTATGTAGAACATCAGAGATCAATTTAATACGCTGAATAACATGCGTTCTGTGGCACCTTCAATACAACAAAAACAACATAAGCTATTTATAAGCCATTGTGTTTAAGGTTTCCATTAAATTGTCACCCACTGTATGTTGACTGATCGCATACGAAAACAAGAGTTAGTCTGCTAACACAAAACTCCATGCAAATGTTATACTAAGTAAGCGGAATAAGAGAAAATGAATATGAGTTATGAACCAGTAAGCTGATGTGTGTCATGAGTGGAAGAACATCACCGCACCATGTCTATCTGATGCATCCACGTACAAGTATGACCACCCAAGAATGTAGCCCTTTTGCATTGTCACTACATTGTCGCTGTAATAACGAGGCGTGAGAGAAAGGCATGGGTAACAGGATTACCGTGGAACGGGGGGAGGTGACATTGCTGCTGATGGAATGACTGCCACTACAGATCTATGAGAGAAAAGCAGAATGTATGGACATGAAAGGACAAACGGGATGAGGAATAAATGCTGTTGGAGAGTGACTGGATTTGACCATCCACAATAATGCATTTCAAATCGGATCAGAACTCAGACAAATAGAGGGTTCTGAGGTAAAGGGGTTATGAAACACAGGGGTTATAGAGGGGTTACAGGTCCAATTAGAGGGGTTATAGGTCCAATGTTGAGTAGGAAGGGGAAGGTTCTGGATGAGCAAATCACACTGCAGAGCATTCCGAAAGCTGAGTGAAAACCGTCACCATGAGCTGAAATGGATAGTAATTGTTAAAGAGATATGCATCCAGTGTGGTTCAGACCAAGGTTCTCACACTCAAATCCTGGTGGGCCTCAGCACTGCACAGGTCAGGGTTTCCCTGATTTGAATTTGGTTTGCTGCAGTAGGGAAACCGCACCATGCGGAGACCCTCCAGGACCGGAGTTTGAAATCTCTGGTGTTTTGGATCACCGTAATGCTTAAGACATGAATGATCTCAAGCCCATTGAGTATGCAGGTAAGCGCTATGGAGTCTAAACACACATGCCCATAATTTATCGCTTTTACAAACTCAACCCACGCTTATCGGTCTGGAGTCGTCAAGCTGGAAGCAAAACAAAGTCGGTGGTCATTTAAAGCAGAGAAACACAAACATGATACTTTGAGTTTAACTTGCATTCCATAGTAAATGACTGTACTGTCCGGCTCCGTAGGAGCTTCATATCTCACTCTCACCTGCTTGATTTCGCTCTTCAGTTTCCTGATGCCTGTACGCTCAGTTTTGGTAGCTCCGGTGTGTCCGAGCTCATGAATGGAGATAGCTGGGCTGGTGGCTGAGGACTCTAGCGGCCGCACTTACACCACACAACACAGAGGGGACAATATGAGATAGGAGCAAAGGGACTGTTCACTCCCTGCAACCAGTGAAACCACCTTAAATCTAAGTGATATATCTAATACTGTGAGGTTTCATAAGCACATTTCTTTAATCTATTTCTGGAGTTTTTACCTGTTTGTAGTAATTTTGCTGTAGTAATTGTAGTAATTAGACACTTAAACACCAGTTTATGCACATGTTTATTACGTTTATTCAGTATTGTCATTACCTGCTGATACCTGCGTCCCTGGCACATTTTTTTATTGCACTGCCTTTTTTTTTATCTCCGGGATCTTAATGTATATTTTCACATATTTTTATATTTTCTACTTGTGAATCCACAGTGATTTTTTGTGTTTTTGTAGACAGAATTTCTTGTATATATTTCTTGCCTCATTGTAAAGTGAGATATACAGGGGTTGGACAATGAAACTGAAACACCTGTCATTTTAGTGAGGGAGGTTTCATGGCTAAATTGGACCAGCCTGGTGGCCAATCTTCATTAATTGCAAATTGCACCAGTAAGAGCAGAGTGTGAAGGTTCAATTAGCAGGTAAGAGCACAGTTTTACAGTTTTGCTCAAAATATTGCAATGCACACAACATTATGGGTGACATACCAGAGTTCAAAAGAGGACAAATTGTTGGTGCACGTCTTGCTGGCGCATCTGTGACCAAGACAGCAAGTCTTTGTGATGTATCAAGAGCCACGGTATCCAGGGTAATGTCAGCATACCACCAAGAAGGACGTTTTCCTCCACCAGCATCACGTAGTGACCTGGCCACTATCCTGCAAGAAGAATGGCTTAAAATCCCTCTGACCACTGTGCAGGACTTGTATATGTCATTCCCAAGACGAACTGACGCTGTATTGGCCGCAAAAGGAGGAGGAGGCCCTACACCATACTAATAAATGATTGTGGTCTAAAACCAGGTGTTTCAGTTTCATTGTCCAACCCCTGTATGTATCTATAGCAGACTGCATTATTTATAGTGTATAGTTAATTTTTTTGCTGAGCCGGTACTTACTTATGTTTCATACTGTACAACCCTTCTTTGTTTTGTATTACTCTGCTGTACTGTGTAATTGTGTAACTGCTAGTGGCTGCTAAATTTCCTTCGGGATCAATAAAGTATCTATCTATCTATCTATCTATCTATCTTGAAATGATCAGAGAGTTTTGTTAGGTTCAACCTCAATTGTCTGCCAGTGGAATGAGATAATTTCATTATATAATCTCTTTTTATTATATAGAACAGACTGTACAGTCCTTATAGGGAAGATATTATGTTCATTATTTATTCTTCATGTTCATAATTCTATTTTTGGGCTCTACCAGATTAGAAAACAGTATTTTTCTCATACGGTACATCTGTATTCAGCCTGTGTTTGAAAGGCCCTGTTAGAGCCCCGTCTCTCGATGAGCCCAGTGTGCTCTTACCCACTGCTTACCCACTCTGTTCTGCGTGGTCAACTGCCAGAGTGGTTGAAAGCGGTTGCAGTATTCTGCTACAAGTCCTGAACTGACACATTTTAAGCTTTGTCTGCTGCCATGCATTGTATGAGCACATAGCAAGCTTGCTGGTAGGCGGGCAATAAGGACAGTGTTCCAAGATGACATCACCTTGTAACAGAGAAAAGGGCTGGAATTCCAGCGAGGTGTTTCAGGAAGCTAAGAAAAATGGTTTCTGTGGGAGAGAGTTTCTCCCTGTGGCATGTACTTTGGGCTAAATAACTTGGCAGACTGTTTACATGCACAAAACTAACACACTAAAGGAATGGAAAAACCAGAAAAGCAAAATATTTGGTTTCTATTAAACATATTACTCATTCCCACCATCTACACAAATAAAAGCTTTACAGCCAGACAATCAGACTTACTGCTCCTCTCCACTCCAAACTCTTTCCCGCTTAGGATGTGATGCAGCAGATTCTTCATGTCGGATGGACTGAGGTTCATCAGCCCCTCTGATGCCTCCTCACCTGATCAGGAAAAGAAACAGGGAGCAAGTATTCACCACGCCTCAGAAAAAAGCAGACCTACAGCTTGTTAGCAGTAGTACAGGACTAGCCAATCTTACCTGAGCAGTGCAGACTCCGGGCCAGTTCGGTAGCCATCACCTGCATGATGAGACCTATCCGCAGACGCAGCATGTCTCCAAACAGTGCCGGCTGAGAGCGTACGTACATGGCCAGATATACCATGATCTCCTATAATACATAAAGGCACGAGAACTATGAGGTAAGCAATCATATAATAATATAATAATATTAACACGTTTCATTTCTACAGTGCCTTTATCCTGCCCAAAGGTCGCTTTACACATTGTGAGGAAGGCAAATAAGTATAACATTTAGATTAAAGGAAAACACTGAGAAAACAGGCAGGTTGTAAGATGTAAGATGTATCTTACTAAGATTCTATGGTTGAGAAAATCCGGATATACAGGAAATAAATAAGAGACCACTCCAGTTTCTTCTTAAATCAGCATCTCCACATGTACAGCAGGTTCTTAGTGAGGAACAGAAGGTTGGGTTCTAGCTCTACTGGCAGATACAGTGAGCGTCTGGTTCATAAGAACAAGGTCAAGCAGCAAACACACAGGACAACACAGCTACAGACTGGCAGAGGGCCAAAACCACTCTCTACTGACCGTGATGAGCGCCACCTCATTCCAATGTCACTTAACCACCGTAAGATGACCTCAAGTGACCTACAGAAAGACTGGCGAGCGGTGGCTGGGGTGAAATGCACAGCGAGTATGGTTCTAAAAACAGGCTTCTGGAGGGTCATTAGTGATTTTCTAAATAAACAGATCTAAATACGATATTTGATCTGGAATTTGGGAGACGTGTTTCCAGTAGTGTATAGAATCAAACAGAACTGCTCATTTTGGTCCAACACAAACCCAGAAACTGTAAAACTACAGAAACTGAACATTTTGAGGTGGTCTCTTAAATTATTCCAGAGCTGTATATCCAATTTAGTGACTATTTCAAGGTCTTAGCTTTACCTGTGTAAGTACTGCAATGCTAATATCCTGTCCACTAGCCTCGTAGATCAGATTGTTCAGCTCTTCGGGTGGGAGAGGACTGAGAAAGAAAGAAAAGAAAGAAGTAGCAGGCTAGAAAATAGTGAGGTTCCTTAAACAGTCATGTCCATCCCATTTAGGTTTGCTCTTTCTATTTTGGTGACCAGAGACCTTAAACCGGTCTCGGATCAGGAGAGCAGGGCACACTCACGCTGTAATGACTTTCTCTCTGGGCTCTGGAGGAAGACCCACTGTCAGCTGCTTGTGATGGGAGATCAGATCGGTGCAAGCCTAAGGATGAAAGCCAGATTTTCATATTTTAGTTTTCATATTAGCTTGAATAAAAGAATGAGTACTGTTCCACACGCAAGGAGTTAAGAGGAGTGGACGGGCCGCAACGGACAAACCCATCTTCTGTTTGAAAATTGTATCTGCAGCATGTATTCAAATACCATGAACCGTAACTTCAACTGCACTTAATAAAATAACTGAAAATGTATTAAAGGGAATTAATGAATGAAAATTCTACATAATTAAATGTTTGAGGTGTAAACTAAGTCATTCAGAGTGGTCTGGTGTGAAAAGCTCAGTTCTAGAGAAACATGCAAATTCAGTATTGTTCACAGGGTGGTGATAGGAACCTGATGTCTGAAGAGTTTGATATCTCTGAAAGAAAACGACTTCATGAAATGATTAGACGTATGTTGCCTGATATCTGTCATACTGTTTTAAGTTATTATAAAACAAGCTTTGACTTAAATATAGTTGAATATGGCGGAGGGATACATACGGGGTGTTATAAGGCAAACAAACTAGCATGTACGGTGGGTTTGGATAGAAAATAAAATGGCTACACTTTGTTGTAGACATGGTGACCCCTGGTTCACATCACCACCACCACTGGACATCAGAGTCTGCAAGTCTCTCTACAATTAATCAATTCATATTGTACCACTCTGGATGGATCTGTTTACATCACAAGGACTGAATTTCACCTATTCAGGCATTCTGGAAAACTGGTGGACTTCTCCTTTAACACAAAACACTTACAACAGAAGCCTGCAGACCGACCGGTGCTGAAGTACAGGGATACATATTAATATGACTGTCTGTGGTAATCAACTGTAGACAGCTGAATGTCGGGGTAACCCTTTAAACAGCTCGACAGGTCTTTTCGCACCTCAGCCAGGACCTCAACTCTCTTCTTCAGAATGCCGGAGATGTAGCGAATAAGTCCCCATTCTTGACTCGCTCCAGCCTTAATGTAGAGCTCCTCCAGCAGAGAGCGCACCGTGGCTCCACACTGCTCGGATATGTTGACTATCCAGTCTGCTCCCCTAGTCAGCACACGCAGAAATTCATTCAATTCATCAGAAATTCAGGAGACTGAAAAACATCTTCCGCATCAAATGATGACCATAAATGAAGGATTAAAAGAAAAATTACAAGAATAAACAGGAACAGAAAAAAGAGGAGACCTGTATAGGCGTAAGAACACCTACTTCATTGCATAGAGGATATAAAGGATGTCAGCCTGGTCCTGTAACGTTGGGCACTCCTTCAGGTGGTTGACCAGGGCCGCAAAGTCTGTGTTTCCATGGGCATCACGGGGCAAGTGAAGGTCAACACTATGAGCCTGGTGATGCGTGTGGATACGAAAACAAATCAGTGTCAAAGATCAAAGACAGACCATAATGTTCCAAACCACAACCAAATAACTGCGATCAGGCGATTATGTTATCATCGCGAGTCTTTTTCATACATGACTCAAGGCCATTTGCACACTTGGTGAAGTGTCAAAGCTTTCAAAGCCAGAGCAGTTGAGGAAACCGTCGAGAGGTTCGCCTCAGGCTAACTCGTGTGGTTCACACCAAATCTGAAACCTATCCACCGTCTGTCACATTATTTATTCTTATTCATTATTATTTTTCATCTGCTGTATTTATGCAGGGTGGTTCCAAAAACAACTTATTTTTCCTGCAGATGCAAAATTTCTTCAGTAAATGCATAAGGTAGCTATTAAACGCAGGGTGTTGAGATCATTGCACAAAATGCACTTAATGACCTGCAAACTAAACATTTTCTCAAGTGAAAAAGGTGCAAAGTTTACACACATATGTCTTGCATTAGACATGCCACAGACCCAGCAGTAATTGCTGTTCATCACGGTTTGAGTGTCGACAAGTGACATAGTGATGAAGGAATTACCCAGCGTGAAGAAAATTTGGGGTAATGACGCCCCGACTCCAGCCCAGAATCTATACTGGCAATGGACGCAAGTACCGAGGCCAAGGCTGAATCACCCAGACTGTGAGCACTGATGTGAGACTTGCCTTGTGCTGTTGAGGAGCTTGGTGTTGAGGGTGTGGGACCTCCAGCAGGTTCAGGGACTTCCTGTGCTTGTTCATGGTGGGAGTCACAGGTAAGTACATAGACGGTTCTGAGAAACAATACAGGGGTAAGAGTGAGATCCAAGAGCTTTGGAGACAACAGCAGTATTTTTAGAAATAAACCATGCGACCATTCAACCATACAGTGCCCACACAAGACTCCAGACATCAACATCCTTGAATGTGTCTGGAATTACTCGGATTGTGAGAAGCACCAAATGCTGAGACAATTTTCCTTTGGAGTGTAAAAATATACCTGCACACCTGAAAAACAAGTATCTCCAAAATGGCATATATAATATATAATATAATTTTAATATGAGTCAATGGAGCCAGACGTTTTTCCAAGCAATTATGGGCCATTTCTGTTGGCCTATTCATTATGACATTTTCACACAATGTAAACGGCAGCTGCTGTTTTCAAATGATGCATGAAAGTACCAAGTTTCATGCTCGACCGCACATGGGACTGTACCTGACTAATCCAACAGCCACAATTGCAGACATTCAGCGAGCAGTAATGCTTTCCATGAAATCTGGCATGTTGGGTTAGCTACTTCTGTATGTGTAGCTGAATAAATATTGATCATATCAGTCTAAATGTATCATCATTTATTGTTCCTGGTAACCTTTATCTTCCTTCCCAACAGCACTGCAATCCCACACCTCCTTCTGGGTGCAGCTATTCTTTTGACGGTGAGTGTATTTCTTTGGAAGCCAGTCTCACGAAAAAAATGGAAGCTGTAATAAAGGCAAACGGTGGACTCACTAAACGCTGAAATAATTATAACTATAGTTGTTGAGACATTTGTGTAATTTAATGTTAAATATTCACTACCAGTCAATATTTTAGAGACGGCTCCTCATAGAAGGTTCTCCTTATGTTTATCTTAATGCTTTACTGTATAATAAAAGTGAAGATCTCAAACTATAAAATAGCACTCATGAAATAATACAGTCCACCTTAAAACCCTCCAGAATGGAGCTTTACAGGAGGACGAACCAGCTTTCTTAACCTGCAGTGGAGGCTGATCGAACAAGGTTTATCTCTAAGCAGGTTTGGAGCAATTCTATTGGTCGGTCCATCATGAATATTCACTAGACTGAAAGGAGAACTAGAGCTTTTACACTGTGCAGGAAAGAGATCAAAGTTTTTACACCACTAAATATATATTAGAGGTGGAGATATGGAGAAATATCATACTGTGGTACATCAAGAGTATATGTGGTATATCAGGATGTACTGGTTCAGACTCTCATCAGTTGGAGCTGTTAAGTGTAAGACTGTAGAGTGCTTAAGATCACCAACAGCATCCATTTAGCTGACTGGTAGTGCATGTTTCTGCCTCTTTTTTCCTGAAATGAATGATTTTTGCATAGTACTGTATGTGCTATTTCCAAAGTACTCAAGACGTGCTCTGTACTGTTGCTGCAGTCTGCTCCATAACAGCCCTGCTTCCTAATTAAAGGAGGAACCCAGTGGGAATACTTTTCATTTACAGGCTATGAAACTCATCATCACATCACAGAATGACCAAGGGGATACAAACCTGATAAAATATGCCAGGCATGCCAAAAGGAACCTAGAGACCTAAAAAGAAACGGGTAATTGGGCTTACTAGGCATGTTGAAGCCCTGAACCTGAGCCATGAGAGTCAGGATGTCCCTGGTGGTGTGTTCAGCACTGAAAACGTGGTGCTGTCCCCTCTGAATAGGTGGAAGGTGTGACTTTGTGGCAGTGCTCTGCAGGAGCTGGCTGAGGTACTGGTCAAGCACGTCTTTAGAATCCTCTACACCAAGAAAATCAACAACAGAATCACCACAAACCTTCGACAAAGCACTTTTTGTGCACAGACATTACAGCTGTTAGGGTAATAGAGAGTGAAGAGGGCTACCTGAGGGGGAAAAAGCCTGTTCTGTATCTTCATTGTCTTCGTCATCGTCATCGTCATCCTCATCTAAAAAGTCCTCATCAGTGTCAGCGTCCATGAAGCTGAGCTGGGTGTGGAAGGAGGTGGTGAGGAAAGTGGACAGGTTCGCCGTCTGGACTCTATACAGCAGGAACACAGTTCAGATCAAGCAGTAACGAACCATTAGCATCTGAAAACATGAAATGGTCAAAGAAACCACATTCACTACAACTGTTCTGTGGATTTTCTGACCTTGCGCCACCAAAATAGCCATCCTGAAGCTTTCTTAGAGTGGACAGGATGCAAGGGTCAATGTTTTCACCATCGTCCACTACAACAACGAAAAGCAGAGATCCTAATCCTAATCTGTTTTTATTTCATGGCGTCGATTGAGGGATTTTATGTATACACTACAAGATTTTGCCAAGTAAAATGATCCTGTATCTAGTCGATATATCGTATATTTCTCATTTTAAGATTTTAGTAAGCTCATTTTAAGATCATTTCCAGACTTTATTCTTGTTTTAAGTGATTTTAGTAAACCAGATTGTCTCTATCCTATTGGCAGATCATTTTAGTTATTTTAAGAAGCATGCTGGAAATTATCTGCCTATATAGTAAGAAATTTGGCTTACTAAAATCACCTAAAACAAGTAAAAACTGCCTGGAAAAAGAGGTTAAAATAATCATACATTTGAAAATAAATGAGAATTTAAAGATCAGGATATCAAGTAGATAATTTTACTTAATAAAATATTTTTGTTGCAGTGTACTACAGTGTATATATATACAGGAATATTGACTGAGCGATTATTTTATTACCCAGCATGCTTTGTGTAATAGGAAACGTGAGAGTAGGTCTTCCGGTCATGCGCCAACAGGAGGAGAGGTAAGCCAGCTCAGTCCGCAGCATCTCCACAATCATTTGGTTATCCAGGGCCAGGTAGAAATGATGCTGATCAATGAACTACAAAGAAGAAAAGGATGCATAGCGTAAGTTCTTGCTTTTCATAAAGGTCTGGATGCAAAACAAATCTTGTAGAATCACCATTATAACCCAAAACTAACTTACTCTTTTCCGGTCATTTTTACCCCATCAAGTCTAATTCCACACCAAAGATACAGCTGGAAACATTCGTGCAGAAGGCTTTGCTCTCTTGGAGTCATTAAAGCTCCCAGACTGTTTGGCACATATGCATGTTAGCCATAGTTTCTATTAGTGTAGTACAGAACATGATGCTGACTTCACTGGTGGATACACTGTGACATACACTGGAGACCACTTTAAACGTTACAGGTTGCCACCTGTGCCACAAGTCTGGTTGTAAAATTTCTGCCCTGATAGATCTTCCTTTTAAGTGCTATTATTATGAAATTTCAGCATCTTTGAGCAACAACAGATCAACCACCTCACAGAGTGGGATTGCTGAAGCACATAGCATGTAAAAATCGCCTATCCTTTGTTGCCCCCCTCACTACAGAGGCAGCATCATCAGCACAAGGACCGTACGCCAGGAGCTTCATGATATGGGTCTCCATGGCCGAGCAGGCACACACACAAGTCATAGGATCAATGCACAATGCCAAGAGTTGGATGAAGTGGTTTGTAGAATGCTCCCACTCGCTACTGGGCCCTTTTGACTGAAATGCCGCAAATTCCCACAGACACAATTCCACATGGAAAACCTATGCTGAAGAGTTAATACAGCAGGGGGGCTATAATCACACCCATGAGCCATATAGTATATAAGCTGAACGGACAAAAATGCACCAATAACGGCTGTGATTAGATTTGGGATGGACTGGACAAGTTTCTGGATGTAGACCACATCAATGTTCAGACACTCCTGGATCAAAGAACTGTGCAATTGGCCCAGATTTGGTGGATGCCTTCCCTGTCCCAATTCCGAGGAGAATTTCCTGTAGACTGGGATTTAAGCCACTGCTGGTAGACCTGTATGACCGAACGCTTCCATACACCTGCAGATTCAGCTGCTTCCTTCACACTATGGTCTTTGGCACACCCAAATTCAGTCACTCCTTTTAGCCAATCATTAACATCTGCTTTTTCCATTTTCCACACATGGAACGAGACATTCCCTGCACTGTAGCACCTCTTCTCAATCTATGGATATTATTTATAAATATTTCTAGCCCCATCACCCTCATGCAGCGCCATCTGCAGGAGCCTGAAGTTACTACCACCTTAAACACACATGGTGACTAGTTTTTTGTCCAGTGACCTTATATAGTTTCCCATTATTACTGGAAAACAGTATGTTTACTCCTTTGAGGGTTTATTAAGGTTCATGAGCATAAAGATCTTTATACCTGTGGGGTAAATGTGTAGGTACGATTTCTGATCTCATAGAACTTGGAGGTTCCCAAGACACCAATGTGCCGATATGGCCGTCCAGTCAAATTCAGCTTCTTGCAGTTCCCTGTACAATCAATAAGCAAATATGTTTGTCTGAGTAATAAAACAAATAGTTACATCAAAACAATAATTTAATAAATGGGTCAAGAGGAGGTGTGGGAGTGTAATGCTTCTTTACCCAGCTTGACGTAGATGTGGCTCAGGATACGAGCCGGCATGACTCGGATGGGCACAACTTCTGATACAGTCTGCACATCTATCCCATAATCCCTCAGCAGTCCCTGGATCTCCTTGGTCTCTGCCACTACACTCACTAAACAGAAAACATGAATTTGTAAAACCTGCCGGTTTAAGATGTAACAACAAACGCGCTCTCTGACTGAGTCAGTTCTTCTATTTGCCTTCTGCCTACATGTTCGCTTACCTTGGACTACAACATCTGGCTTGAACCCTGTGGAGAATCTTCTGTTCAGAGGATCTATCTCTCCGGGAGCAAGAAACCCCTGATTAAAGAAATTAACAACCCCACATTTAATAAACAGTTTTCATAGTTAGTGTACATCTATGCAGACGTGTACACTTCATTTGTTTCAGTTTCATTTCATATGGACGGCTCCTGCATGGCGGGGAAATACTGTAATAAGACAAACAGCTAAAACAGTTGTGAGAGTGAGGCTGAGGTTTGACAACAGTGTTCGGTTTGAGCTACCTACCTCTGCTAGCAGGCTACCCAGAATGTAAAGGGACTGTCCCCACATGTGGGGGAGCTGGCCTGTGGCCACACGGTCCACAGTGTGGGGGTTCTTGTACTCATCTTCAACCTGAAACAGCACAAGCATACTGTTGAGGCATTCCCTGTTTAGTCTGTTTTAGTCATGCTAGTTAAACTGTACTGTAGCCCTGCTTTAGCATGGACTGTTGGATCTGTGGTTGAAAGAAAGGCATATATTGTAGTTCCACCTTGCTTGTGTAGAGCTAAAGCAGTGGTCACCAACCCACAGACCCAGGAGAGGTCTATTTTCCTACAGCTTAGTTTGCACTAGATAGATAACTAGCTAGCTACCACTAACACATCTGATCTAGACAATCAAGGATCTCTCAAGAGCAGGTGTGGCAAACTGTGTCTGGAACGAGATATCCCAGGAAGGTAGATCTCAAGGACCTGGATTGGTGACCACCGTAGAGGCTGTAGACTATTTATCACTTGTGCATCATTTTTAGCGTTAGCATTCGGTCAAGCCTTTATAATACTGTCAATATCTGGCAACAGAACCTTGTTGTACCCGACATTTGTAAATTTGTTCCACATACTACCACAGTACTACCACACCATCGTCACTGCTGTACTGACCACTCAAATCATATCTGGTGGTACTGTGGTCAGAAACTGTGCATTGATACATGTGGTAGAGGGTGGTACGTTAACTGAACTTATAGTATACCGTATACATAAGCAGTTATTGAAAAACTGTTTATTATGTGCAAACCCAGTTCCAAAAACACTGGGACAATAGCTGAAAAGATAATAAAACCAGAAAGCAGTTATATGTGAAATATATGCAAATATATGCTGAGGCCAAATTTGATGCCTACAACACATTCCAAAAAAGCTAGGACAGGGTAATGCAAGACTGGGAAGCTTGTGGAACAATCAAAAACACCTGTTTTGGGACTCTTCATAGATAAAGGACTATCCCAAATGATGCCAATGCAAAGTCAAAAGCCGTCTGTCATGATATGGGGTGATGTTAATGCCCATCTGTGGAAGCATGAATGCAAATTTTGGAGCAACATGTCACTGCAGTTGGACAAACGCCCTATATCTCAGTTTTTCTCAATTTTCAGATTTTTTTTTCTTCAGTTTTTGAGATTTGAAAAAGCCTGTTGGTCTGTGTACAATTTCTTGATCAATAGAGCAAAAGAAACAGCCCAGGAAATATTACCTGTAGAAAGTCTGGCTACACTGGCTTACATTAAAGATGTTTTTCTGTTCCTCTGATGTTATCACTCTGAAGATACAATATAGATAAGGCAGTAATATGCTGCCATGGAGATGATGTCATTTGTCCTGTTTATTTTATTTTCCTGTTTATGCCACGTTCTGAATGTCCAGTACGAGAGTTTCCCATGGAACGTGTATGGCGCATTATGAAGCACAATATTCGACAGTGAAATCTGTTGACCAACTGAAGTGTTACATCAAGCAGAATCCACTTTCACAACTACAGCAGTTAGTGTCTGCTTTCCCAAATGCTTCCTGAACACTGCTAAAAGGACAGGTGATGTAACTCTGAGGCAAACACAACCTCATCCCAACTTTTTGGTACATACTACAAGCAAGAAATTTAGAATGGTAAATGTGCAAAATATGCAAAAATAATAAATAATAATAATAAATAAATAAAATAATTAAAAAAGTGAATTACTTAATGTTAAATATCTTGCTGCTGTCTGTTTAGACTTACATTTTTCCTACAGTCCCATCAGGACAATTTTTTGGATTTTCTTTTGTTTTTTCTTTTCTTTTTTTTTAATGTGCAAAAGTCAGACACCACCCCTTTATTACTCTCATTTTCAGACAAAACGGCCATTAAGCACGATTTCAAACCTGTTTTTGGGAGACATGCTTTCAGTTTCATTCTTACCAGTTGGTTACATTTTCTGCTTCTCATGATCTGAGTAATCTTAAACGCATTCAATCACGTTGAGGTCAGGACTCTGGGGTTATCAGTCCATTGTTCTGAGAACACCAGCAACTTACTATTCATCTCTCAAGAGGAAAGCTTTATGCACTGTTAATATGAACAGCTGTCAGGGTTTTCGTTTTCTGTATATCCTTTAGTCACTTGTTTAAAGGGTCCATATCTCTCTTTTAGTATTTTACTCTGTGTTCTTGAGGTTAGCCTACAATGTTTATGTGGTTTTGTGTACAGAACATGGCCACAGTTCATTTTAAATGACCATTTTCCAGCTTCTCTATCCTGAAACAACTTGTGTTTGTTACTGCGTCTTTAAGACTGGTCTGAGATAAATGAGCTCTGCTCTAATTGGCTGTCCTGTATTGTGACTTCTTCAGAAAAGCACTTACACTTAACAGCTCCAACTGATGAGAGTCTGAACCAGTACATACCCTGATATACCACATATACTCTTGATGTACCACAGTATGATATTTCTCCATATCTCCACCTCTAATATATATTTAGTGGTGTAAAACTTTGATCTCTTTTTCTGCACAGTGTAAAAGCTCTAGTTCTCCTTTCAGTGTAGTGAATATTCATGATGGACAGACCAATAGAATTGCTCCAAACCTGCTTAGAAATAAACCTTGTTCTATCAGCTCCACTGCAGGTTAAGACAGCTGGTTCATCCTCCTGTAAAGTTTCATTCTGGAGGTGTTTAAGGTGGACTGTATAATTCCATGAGTGCTATTTTATAGTTTGATGTCTTCACTTTTATTCTACAGTAAAGCATTGAGCTAACAATAAGCAAAACCTTCTATGAGCAGCCGTCTCTAAACTTTTGACTGGTCTTGTATATGCAAATAAGTTGGTTCTTGTGTCATCACAGAAACAATATACTCAAATTAAGCTGTTTTTGCAGCTTAGTTTGCGTATATGGACTGTACAGACAGGAAGTAGATGTGGCATCTTTAACAATGTTTACATACGTATTAATTCCGACTTGTACATAAGGGAAATTCGGTTTTCCATGATATGGGCCCTTTGACTCAAGTGCCATTTTGAAGTGTCTGTATTAAATTACATGAAGGGTGGTGTCTGAATTTTGCACATTTCTACACCTGCACAAACAGCTATAATAGAATGCACTCAACCACATAGAAACCCAAAAGCAAAATACACAGCACCGAAAAGAACAGCTATCAGAACTCTCACCTTGTCAGCTGGTACAGCATAAAGTTCGGGCACTAGTTTGATGCCATGCTTGCCTCGCATCAAGATGCCCTCCAGAGCCTCCCTGTATTCCTGCACCTGTGTGGTGGTTACACTTATGTCAGCATTAACATACTGCCCCCTTGTGGATGGCAACAGCCGTTACTGGTCTCCTACTGTAGTCAGTACGATAAATAAGCAGGAACGTAGTCAAAAGGTAATGTGTATATACCTGTACGGGATCCTGATTGAAAATGCCATCCAGTATGAGGTAAGTCCAAAACACTGGCCATTCACATTCGATATTCTCAAACAGTTTCAGTTCTGCTGGGTCATAATGAAGCCTAGTGGGATCCTATCACAATCACGACATTGGTGGGTTAAACATAACCAGCAAAACTTTGGACTTCGAACAGCAATAACCTAATTAGTAGGTTAAGGGCACAGGGGTCATGTTGATTTGTACAGTGCCTCTGGTTCTCTTTGACCATGCCCTCGCTAAAAGCACATCTGTTGTTGTTAAGACAAAGTGCTTATCTCCAATCTGTGTGCTTGTGGTGTAGTAAATACAGCACTCCTCTCTAACCTACCCCATAAGTAAACAGACCTACCTCTTTTGGGGTCCGGTAACCATCTCTGATAAAGCGGCAGCACCCGTAACGTCCCTGGAATGACCACAAGTTGTTAAATTATACAAACTTTAATTTCCACTGAATTTACCTGGCAGAGCCCAGACTGTTTGAAAAGGGTAGATGGCTTAGACATTTAGACTACTAAGACCATTTCATTTACACACGTCTAACTTTAGCTGGGTTTCAAATACACTCATGGTCAAAAGAATAGTTGCACAAACAGTTGCCCCAAGAAGGAATCCACCGACCAGAATGAAGCTTGGTGGGTAGGTTTGACATTTGGAGTCATGCAAACGATTCAAGTTTCACGTTCGAAAGCACAAGTGACGTAGGCAAAGATGGGCCTTATCACTGTACCTGACTGGCCCATCAGCAGGACCTCATTAGGAACCTCTACAACTCCATGCTGAGACGTCTGGCATGTTGCATTAACAAACATGGCGGCCCAACACCATACTGAGAGACACTACTTCTGTATGTGTAGCTCAGTAAATATTGATCATATCAGTCTAAATGTATCATCATTTATTGTTCCTGCTAACCTTTATCTTCCTTCCCAACAGCACTGCAATCCCACACTTCCTTCTGGGTGCAGCTATTCTTTCAATGATGAGTGTATTATGTGCATTTATGAAACATTGACAGGAAAAATATGCAAATTAAGTCATGCTTCCATCCATTACAGTTACTATTGTTGACGAAGGCTATCATGATTAGGGGCTGCACCAAAACGAGTAAGATGCAGCGATCTAACTCAGCTTTTCCTTCAAGTCAAATTATCTTTACAGACACGTGCCATCTGTTTATGGCCATGCAGTTCGAATACACTGGGCAGCATGAGCGGTGGCCCACCTAATGAGGGCTGAATCTCTGTGCCACCTTGGCCTTGATAAAGCTATAGCTGGCTTTATATTCAAATTTCTTGTTCCACCTTAAATGGTGCCAGAATGTGACTGCTGCACCATTTAAGCTGTAACAGAAAAATCAGATTTGAAGCAACCACAACCTCCTTCTTTCCACCTTGCACCTGGGAACATAAACACACCAGCCAATTCTGGGAGCACATTGTGCAGAGCTATTTTTCAAACAAGCTTTGGATTCTGCATTTCAGAGCGTCAAAAGCAACCGTGGGAAAGCTGTGCACCATGATCGGAATATCTGAAGGCCAGTCATTTTCAGTCACAAGCCACCACTGATAAGAGAATCAGCACTGCGTTATATAAGCTGGCCACTTGTGTAGAGTATAAGGTAGTTGGCAAGCCATAACAGCAGTATGAGCCAAGCTTTAAGATCCGATGGAACTGAATCATGTGACTTACGGCTTCGTACATCATTGTTTTGTTTGTACATCCGGGATCACAATCTGAAAATGTTTTTGAATACATATGATCACATAATTTTTTGGTTATCTTAAAGGCTCTACAGGGTTACAGGGGTTGGACAATGAAACTGAAACACCTGTCATTTTAGTGTGGGAGGTTTCATGGCTAAATTGGACCAGCCTGGTGGCCAATCTTCATTAATTGCACATTGCACCAGTAAGAGCAGAGTGTGAAGGTTCAATTAGCAGGTAAGAGCACAGTTTTACAGTTTTGCTCAAAATATTGCAATGCACACAACATTATGGGTGACATACCAGAGTTCAAAAGAGGACAAATTGTTGGTGCACGTCTTGCTGGCGCATCTGTGACCAAGACAGCAAGTCTTTGTGATGTATCAAGAGCCACGGTATCCAGGGTAATGTCAGCATACCACCAAGAAGGACGTTTTCCTCCACCAGCATCACGTAGTGACCTGGCCACTATCCTGCAAGAAGAATGGCTTAAAATCCCTCTGACCACTGTGCAGGACTTGTATATGTCATTCCCAAGACGAACTGACGCTGTATTGGCCGCAAAAGGAGGAGGAGGCCCTACACCATACTAATAAATGATTGTGGTCTAAAACCAGGTGTTTCAGTTTCATTGTCCAACCCCTGTACGTTTAACAGTTCCAACTGATTAATTCATGTTAATTCATGTAGTTTGAATGCTGTGACTTTAATGTTTCCTGTATATAGAGGACTTTTAAGATGATAATAGAGGACTACTAATACAAGGGGGTTTGCATTTTGGCTTTATTGATATTGCAACTTCTCCACCACGCCCTAGCATAAAAACTCCTTTTGCGCTATATGTGGTTTTATCGAATTTCAGGTGCATTTTTTTTCATTTTCAAAACCGGTGGATGGAAACCCCGCTATTAATATAAGACAGAATGCAAAAGCAGTTCTTGCAGAGTACCTGCAGTTTAGAGATGATCTCGCTCTTGGTGACGTTGACCAGATCAGAATCCTCGACAGCAAAAGCAGGAAAGGAGATGACAGAAAGCAGACCAGCATCAATCTCCTTAGAGGTAGAGGCTCGAGGTAGCATAGAGCACAGGATAGACTGCAATCATATGTAGAGAGAACCACTTCTGAGCGGGGTGGAAAAGACTCTGCTAAATCAAAACCTGATTTCCCCATTTTTGCTTGGCTGAAAGGGCAAAAGATGATGGTGCTTTGGCATATAGTCTGGAACTGAAGCAGAACAGTTTTGTGTATCAATTACCTGGCAATGCTCCACTTCGTCTGGTAGAACGTGAATCACTGATTTGGGGCCTCCATGAGCTCCAAAAAGATCAAGCTCATCAATGGCCTCCAGTGCAGCCTAACAATGCAAGAAACAGCAAATCATTGCTGGCGTAACAAAACTGGGTATCTCCAAAGTGGTAACAGCAAATCAGTAGATGTTGATCACACTTATCCTACCTTTGCCATTCCAACAGAGCTCCCATTTAGCTCAGGAATTCCTTGATTAGTCTTGTCTCCCCTCTCCCACATGCCATAATCCTGCACAGCAACAAGGTAATATGTTTTTTCACTCCAGTTATGGAAAGCTCAGCATGCCAGTACTTAAGGAACACAGACTAACTGCATGTGTTATTGAAAAGGAGTATAATTAGGCCAGTTGCACCAATTTTACACATTTTAGCACTTCAGATTCTATTTTGTATGTTCCAACTCGAACCGAAAATGCACCGAAATCAAACTTCTGGCCAAAGGCCGAATAGCGAACATGGTTTTTCAGTGTTTCATTCATTTTGCCACTGCTTCTCCATTGCATAAATTAAATAGGCTAAATCCCAGGTAGCAAGTGGATGTGGGCCACATCTGGCAAAGCTATGGCACTGGTGGCCCACGGGCAATCTACTGTGAGCCAAAGGTGGCCCGAATGTTTACAAAACGCGTTCGGCCCACCTGTCCCAAAACAGATCTGGTTCACCACTTCTGGCACAGATACAGCAGAGATGCCTACTTTTGGCTGAGCCGTGGCCCTAATCTTTTGCCTATGTGCCTACATCTTGCAAGTGGGCCAGATGACAATGGGGAATGTGGGCCAGATTTGGGCCGGAACAGTTTTGCAGTCTGGGATATATTTTTGTCTCGGTTTTACTAAACTACTAAACTGAGGATTAAACAAACTTACTGAACACTGAACATTTTAACATCCCAGCAGACATACCAACAAAACACAATGTGACTTAAATACATCCCAGCCGACATCCTGCATTCACAAAGAGCGCCTCCCTCCACGCTGGCTGGGATTTCATCCCAAAAAAGTTTTTTTCTTTCTTTTTTTTTTTTGCCATTTTTGACAATTTTTTTCCGGTTGCTGAACATTTGGTGCATCCCTACTATAAATCATGATGCATATTGTGTATTGTGATATAATATTTTTTACATATCGCCCACCCCTAGTTCAGGGTCCTACTTACAGCGACTTTATAGGCAGCTTCAATGTAGAACACCAGGTTCTGAATGAACGCCACCTCATCCAAGTTAGATATGATGCGCAGACCTGTAATAGAGTTTACATACAGTATGGTACGAATAGATAATCCCAGGAAACAGACGTTTATATAAACACAATGTATTCTTATACTATATAAGGGTTCTAGTTCTGTATTTCATAATAAGGAACAGCAGGCCTGAAAATAAGCTCACCAGACAAAAAAACGAGACCCCTGTGACTGAATCGTACCTAATAGCGTGTAATACCTCCACGAGCACCAACAATGGCTGCTATTGGATATGGCATGTACTGGACAAGTTTCTGGATGTAGGCCACATCAATGTTCAGACACTCAAAGAATCGCATAGTTGGGCCAGATTTGGTAGATGCCTTCCCTGGCACAATCCTGAGGAGAATTCCCTGTAGACTGGGATTTTAGCCATTGCTGGTAGACCCGTATGACCGTACGCTTCCATACACCTGCAGATTCAGCTACTTCCTTCACACTATGGTCTTTGGCATGTCCAAATGCAGTCACTCCTTTTAGCCAATCATTAACATCTGCTTTGGAGCCATTTTCCACACATGGAAAGAGACACTCACTGCACTGTACCACCTCTTCTCAATCTATGGATCCCGTCACTCACACCCCGCCCCATCATCCTCGTGCAGCGCCATCTGCAGGAGCCTGAAGTTACTACCACCTTAAACACGCAAGGTGACTCATTTTCTCTATGGCTCCCTATTGCTTATGTAACACACAATACAGGTTGAATAACAGCTTCTACACACAAACAGTGCACTACACACCGCCATCGAACCACCTTCAGCTTTGATTATGGGGCTCATTCGCCGTTCCATTGTTTCAACAACCTTACGCAACGTGCCAACTTTTATTTCTATCCAGAGTTGCATCAGTGCACTATATAGGGAGCGCAGAGCCGTCTAAAGATTCCTATTACGTATCGACGTCTGCAAAACTGTAATGGGTCTGCTCATAAAAAACACTTACATCCTATTAACAACTGACTTTTCATATGAGTATAATTTACTGAAATTCATCCGCATTAATAATTTCATTGCATTTCATCACCTTTTCACGGTGCCATCCCACTTTAACTGTAACTATCCAGTCACTACACGCGGTTGTGGTGGAGAAACTGTACGGCGGGCCTAAATCAACAACCTAAAGACTTTAGCAGAGGCCGCATTACTGTATCCTCGCTCTCTCCTTTATTCGCCCGAGCGGATTTAAATATTTAAATATGCCCTCAAAAAGTCATGAGATCCAGCCAGCGACTCTAACAGGCTGGCCTGCTGAACAGCCCAGCAACAATGCATTTCTTTTAGCCTGCTTCAAAAAGTCATTTCTGCCTAAATTTGGTGCAAAACATGCAAAACGGCCTGGCACAACAGCAGCGCCACATTTCAAAAGCACTATAAATACATCAGTTGAATAAGATGATAATATGTAATAATGTAATTATGAGTTAACATCCAATCATCTGTTTGCTACTGCGCAGTTAATGTACACTAGTAGTTGTTTACAGACTTTGATGATCCTTTTATTATGGAAAACATGAATATCATCACTGACCAAAGAAAAACATGTATCTCCATTTTTGTCGATTTTCACTTTCATGCATCATTTGATCACATGAGCTGCTGTTTACACCGTGTGAACATTATACGACAAACGGACCAACAGAAACGTCCCGAAATTGCTTGGAAAGGCGTCTGGTTCAATTGACTCACATTAAAGTCCAATGAGGTTTTTGCTCTCTCCTGTAAAGTTGCCATTTGGGAGATACTTGTTTCTCTTCAGACGGTGACGATATTCTAAACTCACAGCAGATTTTGTTTCGTAAATAAACACAGTGATACGTACATATTTAACCCCACCCCACGCATTACAGGCATCTGCTCACCTGATGCCGTCATCTGTGCCAGCATCAGCAGGTACAGTGAGGTGGCGTCTACTTGCAAGTGACCCCACTGGTCGTCCCCTACCACCGTGGCGCAGGTGGGAGTGTGGTACTTGGCATGCAGGCAGTCCTTGGTGCTCTGCGTGTGTTTGAACTTCTCCACCTTTGCCACCTGTAGCAACATTCACCTTCTCAGCTGGCTCCACGTGGACAATGATGTGCAGCCCCATGCATACATGCTCAATATGCCCCATAATTCCTGACAATAATGACAATAATGGAAAAACGGGGTTGGTTCACATTACCTGTCTCATCATGCACTGCAGGAGTCCTTGCATCAGCTTGACCACGCTCTGTGAAATGATTGTCAAGCACTTTTAACATGCGATATCTGATGGGGGCAGTAAATATGAAGTATGCACATCACTCATATTTTTAAACTGTAATATGTAACATATAAAGACCTGCTCGAGCTCATAGGCCTTGGCCTTGTCCTCATCGCGGTCGGCATTCTTGCGGTACGCCATTCCCAGGCCCCATACTGCCAGGATGCTGTAAACGTTGTCCCTGACCCAGGCATCCTTCTGCTGCTCACTGGCAGGGAGCAGACCGGTCACTGGATTCTGCACAGCACACACATGGAGTGGTCAGTCTTGGCTTACTGAGACACAGGAAGTAAGAAGCTGAACTCTGAACTGAACAGGAAAAGGTGATATTATAGAGAATCAATGTTAAACATCATAAAAGGTATATAATATTATACTATTTATACAATATACTATGTAAAATAATATGCATTCCTGAATAATCAATTAGCCAATTAGCTCAAACAGAAATATGCACTGCATTTCGATTTCTGTAATACTTTAAAACAGCTCTTCATTTTGGTATAGACAATTTTATACAGCCATAGTCAGTAATCAACACATCACAGTCTATATGCAGACAAGTCTTTATACCAAAGAGGCATATTAAAGAATTTAGCTGATTTTAAAACATTTCTATATACTAATTCAATCACTGTAAACAAAGTCATTCCCAGTGATGTGATGTCAAATGGTTCACCACAGGGAAAACCGACCGGCTCCGATTTCTTTATGATGACAGTGATGGGAGCCAAAGGCCACTAAAGTCATAATATAATATGCAAATATAACCATTACATGTAGCACCAAAACCACCAGTGAACCTACATGTGCCTTCTGAGCCTTTATATGTCACAGTGATATGGTTTTGAAGAGGACTACTTTGCCTTACCACCACCTGCATGTATCCCTCCTCCATAAACCATTCAACAAATCAGACAAAAGGGTCTGAGGCGTCAGTTGTCGGGAAGCGTTTGTGCATAAATACCGAAAAATCAATAATAATATTATTAATATATTATTGAATAATAATTTTAATGTCCTATTTCCATATGTGACCAGGACATAACTGTTCTTATTTTGGTCCCATTTATCCTGTTATACACTCCAAAAGAGTGACATCCCAAAAATTTGTAAGCCAAAGAACATGTACCATATACCATATTTCCAGTATTGTCATTTTGGCTGCTGTGAGGCCGCCCAAGAAGTGGACAATCCTTATCCCTAATGTGGAATTTCTGAAAATTGGGTGGAGTTCCCCTTTAACCTGTCTTCAAGAACTTTCAGATCAGTGTGTCACTTTGAACATCCCTGCCTGAAACTGAGCCTGGGCTGAGACACCCAAACCGCCTCCCGAGGAATTCCAGGGGCGCAGACCATGTAAATGTTTTCTTGCCCCTTTTACTATTTAAAGGTGACCTTCGCTCGAGCTCTGTTTATTTTTAGGTCATGGTTATCAGAATGCCTCCTCTCTGTCCTGCTAGCGCTGGACCATGATAACCACTACTTACCGACACTTCACCTGCTCTGTTATGATCCGTTAGCTGAATCGGTCCGTTATAAAGGAGCTTAGACTGACCTGGTGGCACAGGATGGTCTCTTGCACGAGCCTGGCGAAGGCATCTAGCCTCACTCCGGAATTGCTTCGGCTCCGCATCCTTATTCGGCTCTGCTCCACTCATGCGGTTTCCATTCCTGTAACGGAAAAGCGAAATAACAGCGATTCACCTCTTCGTAGAGAGGAGATAGTAAGGCTGACAGTGCTAGCTAGCTAGCTAACAGAACGATTCCCTCACTTGTCAGTCAGGCAGGCGGTGTTGTGCCGCAGCAGCAGCAGCAGCAGCCCTAGCAGCCCTGACAGCAATAAAAAGCTCTCCCCTGAGGAATTTCTCGGCAATTAACTGCACTTTTCTTGGAATGTCGTCTATGTAAATATTATGATGCTATCAACATGCTGGCTGCTAGCTTACATCCCTGGTGAGGACGAGGAATACCGGACACCCGCGAGAACCGAACCTTTGACAGATGACTCACGGCAGTAAACACAGAAAAGCTAACATAACATAATAAAAGTCCTATATTGCATCTATAAATCCCCCTCCATCTGTTCTCTTCCACTCTCTGTGTTTTATCACACGAGACAAATAATTTTTTAAAAGTCTACATTTACTCAATAATGATTTACATATAATTTAGGTACGCTTTCAAAATAAAAGCCCTCATGCGATCAGCATGCAGTTGCTCCGTCCCGCCAGAGGTGGCAGTGTTGGCGCTGGCAGCCGATAGGTTTCAGCGGCAGCTTTAGGAGTCGAAGAAGAAGCCGCAGCCATCCTGCCGAGTGCTGTTCGCTGGCTGGTGCTAGCTTTTATTTGTTGTCTAATTTTGCTCACTGATTTTCTCACTACTCAGTATGTCCATTAAATTAAACGCCCTTTTCAGCGACTCCTATATAGATGTAAGTCAATACAGAGACCAGCATTTCAAGGTGAGTATAAGGAACTCGTTCTGGTACGCGAGGTTTTGTCAGTGACTTGCTAGCAAACTGGGACTTCGGTTAGCATGTTAGCTTGAGGTTTTGTGACGGTGCGTCCTGCACAACAGGAATTTGAGTAGTTTATTTGATCCTACGTGGTGAAAAGTCGTTAACTGGCCTAATATCGGCACACGGGGCAGGGTTTACACCACGCTTGATGGCTGCCTAGCTAGCTAAAGAAAGGTTTTAACTGAGCTTAGCCAGCGGCAGCAGGTCATGGTTATATAGCAGGCAGTGTTATCGCGCAGTTAAAGGGGAACCGCGTTAGATTTGTTTGTTCTCAAAAGTAATGAAGTGGTTATGGTGTGAATGAAGTCGTTCCGAGTGGTTTGGTTTGAAATGCTTCGTCTAAAAAAGTTGTTCACAGTGGTTATGACTGAACCAGACGTCCGAAGTGTTTAGTGTGTATGTAAATCCCTCACAGAAAGTTATTACATGAAACGATTAGATACACGTCGCCTGACACGTTATTTTGTGATAATGTTGAGACATGAGATTAATTATAATCCATTTGTTACAAGCAATACTTGGTGGAGAGGGACATGTGGGGCGTTGTGAGGTAAAATGGTCCCCAAAGGAAACTTGGCTGTTTAGATGTATGACTGTTTAACTATCACAACATTACATATAACCTGCTCACCCACAAACACTTCATGTTGTAGACATTGTGACCCCTGGTTCCCATCACCACCACTTCACACCAGACTTCCCTGAATGACTCGGAATTATTGAGAAACTTTGGAGGAACTGGTGGACTACCCCTTCAAGCAGTTCGAGCTTGTATTATTTTTTACATGCATCTAATTTCTGGTGTCCTCTCTCTCTCTCTCTCTCTCTCTCTCTCTCTCTCTCTCTTTTTTTTTTTTTTTAGGGTAATCGGTATGATCAAGAAAAGCTGCTAAAGCAAAGCTGCACGCTGTATGTGGGAAATCTCTCCTTCTACACAACGGAAGAGCAAGTGTATGAGCTGTTCTCCAAAAGTGGCGACGTGAAAAGAATCGTCATTGGCCTCGACAAGGTCAAGAAGACGGCGTGTGGCTTTTGTTTCGTGGAGTATCCTTCAACACTGATTTCAGGGACACTGTGCTAATCGAGTTGACTTGAACTCACTTGTCCCTGCTCACTGTCTCAATGGTCTATTCCCCTATGCCTCTGAAATAGAAGTTGTTGAGCTGAGAACTCGAGTTTGACCATAGAGGCTGATGCTTGTTTCCTCAGCATTTGGGTAGTGCAAAAGTGTGTGGAAGCTTCAGTGCACACTTCAACACTTCAGATGGGAATTCCGTTTGGTCAAATTGATAATGGTAAATAGGACTAGGATTATTGCTTTACGGTATTCTACCATATTTCTCACACTAACGGCTTTAAAAATAGATTTTAGTAATAATCTTGGACAAGAATTTCTAAATTTTGTAAAACATTGGGACTAAATTCTTCAGATAACTGCTCGCCAAACAATTCTGACTGAGTAAGCTTCTCTGAAATGCCATTCCATAATCCCATCAGTGCGAGTCCCTGCATCAGCCACAGGCTAAATCTCTACACTCTATAGTGCACTGGCTGCCACACCTAAAGTTAGGTACAACATGTCCAGAAATTATGCACACAGCTGAATCCAAACACACACGTGTGTGTGTGTGTGTGTGTATATATATACACATACATACATACATACATACACATATGCATGCATGTATGTGCAGCTGGTTTCAAATATTCACTGGTTTAACCCACTTTCGATCAGAACAGGGAATAGATGTAGCTAAGGAAAGCAGTGAGCCTGAATTTGGTCCAGCTTAAGTTCCCCCCCCCCCCCC
>CM067489.1:29176716-29189248 GCA_034552555.1 Semaprochilodus insignis
ACGTGATGTAACGTTAGTGCAGTGTGAGCTGATCTCTTTAGAAGCGATTTACAGATCATGACTAGAGAGAAACTATGTTGGGGGGATTAGAAAGGTAGTCGTATGCACCCACTTTTTATTCCTTATTCCCTGAATTATTCCTGCTTCCGAAGCTGCTGATAAAAATGTCTTGGCCTGCCACTGTGGATGGATGAATTAAGTTCTTTTAGAACAAGTGTTCACAAGTACTGCAAAGCCTTTTAGTTCCTGTGTCGTGGATTTGTACGGTTCAGTTTATCATTATAATCCTTAATAGAACTGTAAGATACTACACGCGAGCAGACGCAGAACACGCCATGAGATTTATCAATGGAACGAGACTGGACGACAGGATCATTAGAACAGACTGGGATGCTGGCTTCAAGGAGGGGAGACAGTATGGCCGTGGCAAATCTGGCGGTCAGGTAAGTCTGCTGCAGCTTTTTAAAACCAGCATATAAGTAAACTGATGGTGATGTACTGCGAATAATTAGGTGATATTTGAATTTAGAGCCCCGGGCTCTAAATGTGTCCCAGCTGGGGAAGAATACTGATGGGTCATGGTTCTGTGGAGGCTATGGGAAGCTGATTCACATGGTTGAACACGCTCTGTGCTGTTTCTTCGTTCTTTCCAGGTCCGAGACGAATATAGACAAGATTATGATCCCGCGCGAGGTGGATATGGGAAATTGGCTCAGCTACAAAGGACCTCAGACGGACAGCACAAATTTTAGCGACGCCATTCATTACAGAGACATGCTGAATGATTGTTTTTTTTTTTTTTTTTTTAATGTACATATTATGGTCATTTCTTTTAAGCCGTATACAGACGTTGCCCTTGGGAAACATCTGTGCGGGTAGTTCGGAGAGTCTGGATGAACATCTCATCTACTTTTTGTTTCATTTTTCTAATAAACATGAAAATGCTTTACCTTTTGTGAGTCACCATCGTTGTCCAACCAAGTTACTTGTGGCATAGCCTAAAAATGGACAGTGATGAATCTTGGCAGCAAGTGTTTTGTGCATGTAATGGTTCAAATGTATGCTCATGTCTTGTCAAGCTGTAATCATTAACAGTAGAGAAAGATTAATTTCATCAGCTCAAAATAAATTAGCCCATAATTAGCCGTGTTCTCAGAGCGGGTAATATTGTTACAGCCAGTTTTTCAGGAAAGAAAAATATTCAGCTGTCTGAGCACTTAATTAGGAACACATTTTTGTACCTACACTCATTTTCTCATCCCCACTTCACCTGTAGAAGCACTCTGTAGTTCTACAGTTACAGACTGTGATCTGTCTGTTTCTCTGTATATTTATCCCCAATTTCACCCTGTTATTTCACTGGTCACAACCATCACAGAGTTGGTAGTATTCGGATGGTAGATCATTCTCAGCACTGCAGTGGCACTGGTGTGAGTGACTGAGACACAGCACTGATGCTGGACTGAAAATTGTCCACCAACCAAACCTAGCCAGCCAGCAGCGTCCTGTGACCACCGATGAAGGACTAGAGGAGGACCAACACTGCACTGTGCAGCAGCAGATGAGCTATCGTCTCTGACTGTACATCTACAAGGTGGACCAGCAAGGTAGGAGTGTCTAATAGAGTGGACACAGTGTTTAAACACTCCAGCAGCACTGCTGTGTCTGATCCACTCACACCAGTATGTCAGTCACTGCAGTGCTGAGAATGAGCTCCCACCCACATCATACCTGTTCTGTGGGGGTCCTGACCATTGAAGAACAGGGTAATAACGTATACAGAGAAACAGATGGACTACAGTCTGTAACTGTAGAACTACAGAGTGCTCCTATATGTTCAGTGGAGCTGATAAAATGGACATATACACAGATACAAGGAGGTGTACCTAATGAGCTGGGTGAGTGTACGGCTCCACATATCAGTAGGACCTGCTGTTACTGGAAATGAGTGAGGATTCATAAACGGTTATCAATAATGGTTTTATATGATCGTTTAAATAATGACAAAAATAGTAGTCAAACAGAAGGAAACCGAAGCATCTCACTGAGGTCATATTTTGTTGTTACACTTCAAGTAACTAGAAATACAGTATCCCACATGCCTCTGTGACATCTTGCTATAATTGCTTTTAACCTGTCGGCCACTCGGGTGGTCCGGAAAGCCATCTGCACCTTACTGCCACAACTCCACAACGTGATGCCTCGTTTCAGAAGATAAACATAAGGCTAATTAAGACAGCTCCTCCCACAATTCTCAGCAACACGGTCTGCAGCAACCTTAACAAACACAAGCTGTTTTGTCTCACTGCCTTTTTTTTTTTTAGCATCTATGGTTAACTACTGACCTAACCTGCTCAAAATGGTACACAAGCTTCAGTCGTTCAAATTCACTGCTACCGGTTTTCAAAAAAAGGAGTAAAAAAAAAAAAAAAAATCAACTTGATTTCAACATAAATACTTTATGGAACTTCGAACGGAACTCGCAATAAAGCTACATGCTATAGAAACCGTCGGATGTAACTGCGATCGGAAATCAATTTTTGTTTCTTTTTGTTTTTTAAAAAAAGTGTCTAGAGTGCTTCTATTAAAGAATACCAAGATAAAAACAATAACCAAAACGGTTCCAAGGGTACGGTTTAGGAGTTTAGATCCTACAGGAAGCCTGATACTGTTTTAAACAAACGGATGATAACGGTTTTCATGTCACAAGTTCTGTTAAAAAAACAAAAAAAAAAGAAAGCAAGTTCTTCATTAACAGTACATTCACTTAAAAGCTTGTCTTTGTTAAATGCTGTTTGCACCACATCTAGAATTCAGTCAAAAGTACACAACGTTGATCCTTCAAGTTACATGCCGTGGAGCATTGGACTGCATACTTCTTGAAAAGAACCCTGATAGAAGCACATACACAGTCGAGTCACATTATTATGACCACCGGCTAATATGCAGAGTAACCGCCGTGTGCCGCACAAACAGCAGCTAGACAAGTTGGGAGTGACTCAATAAGATCCTGGTAAGTTGTCACACGTATCTGGATCCATGCTAACTGCAGTGCATCCCACAGCTGCTGGAAGGTGTGTGGGGGAGGATCCATAGAGTGAACACACTGATCGAGGTGTTCCCACAGATGCTCAATTGGGTTCAAGTCTGGGGAATCAGGGGTTCAGGGTAGTACTTGGAAGTTTTGGTCATGCTCCTCCAACCAAAGTCGGATATTTCTAGCCGTGTGGCATCTTGCACTGTCTTGCTGAAAGATCCCATCCGCCCCAGGGAAGACAATCAGCATGTAGGGGTGTATGTGACCTGCAAGAATGGCTTCATACCCAAATCGGCTGATGAGTAGGCCCAGAGAATGCCACGAAAACGTGACTTCCTTCATGAGCTACGTGCTGCCGCCAACAAAAGTAGGTCATAATAATGTGACTCGACTGTGTAGTTTGCGATATGGCTAAAACCGTGTTTAACAAGCTGCAGAGGTTTGAGACGCGAAAGGGACCAAACAAAAGACAAGTAACTTGATGTCTGTTTTCGAGGTTGCCACAAGTCGTTGCTAAAACAAGCCTCTCAATAGTCGGCACCCAAAAAAATCTGCAGCCTTTTCGGCTGCGAAACCGCCACTATAAAAACGGGAATGCTTGGAAAGGCTGACGGTTTGGCATCTCTTGTGTCGTTTCCCATAATTCCCATAATCCAAAATACTGAGCTACGAGTTATATCCAGGTGTATGACCATGAGGTGTAGGTTCCTCCCCAACTGTTCCCACGAAAAAGGCGAGAAGTCCGTTCACAAGCCAACGAGCAAAGAACGTCTTTAAGCTTAGACTTGCTTTTTTAAGTCAGTGAGTTTGCAGTCACAGAGCTCCTTGTATATCCTTTTGCGGACTTTGGGTATGTCCTCTTGTGTGAACAGCAATGGTTGTTTGAATGCCAGGCACTTGCAGTACTGCAGGGGGAGAAGAAAAAAAAAAAAAAAAAAAACCAAAGGAGTAAACTAATGTTCTTCAGTCATGGGAACATCATGTGAATGACTACGGGGGGTGCATGACACATTTCCACAAGGTCTCTCAGATTGTTCACTGTATATGCAGATGATAGCCAAAACATACGTCTTACCTCCAAGACGAAAGCTCCGCAGTCATTATCATTCTTTTGTTGCGGGATGGTCTAAGAAAGAGGGACAGTGATGAATTCTTTACTGTCAAACTCACCATTTTAACTTCAACGAATGGACATAATCAAGTGATGGCATATACAACGGAAAGGAAGAGCAAGTGAACTCTTTGGAATTACCTGGACTTCTGCACGGATCACTAATAAAACGTGGCCTTATTGTTATCCAAGTCACGATTATACATGAACACAATCTACTGGACTGTTCAGTCCAGAAAAATCAAGTGAACCCTCAAATTTAATAACTTCTACATCCCCTTCAGCAGCATCACCCCCCACCAAACGTTTCCTGTAGCTGCAAATTTTGGACCATTTCCCTCAGCAAACGTGTTTCAGTTCCTCAATATTTCTGGGATGCCTTGCTTACACAACCTTCCAATGGTCATACCACAGCATCTCAACAGGGTTAAGATCAGGATTCTGACTTGGACTTTCCCAACCACTCTCAGCTGACTGGTTTGTGCGCTTCGGGTCACTGCTTTGCTGATCACCCCACAATCCTTCAGGACTGCTGCCTTATCGTTCTCCTGTAGCATGTTTTGAAACACCTTTGAATTCACTGTTCCCTTTATGACTGCAAGACATCCGGGCCCTGAAGCAGCAGAGCAGCCCCAAACCATGATGCTCCCGCCACCATGCTTCACAGCTGGTGTTGGTATGCAGCGTCCTTATCCCTCCAAATAGAGATTTGTGCCAAATAGAGATCCACGCTTGTTACATCTGCCCATTGAATATGTTCCCAGAAGCACTGTGGGACATGCAGGTGGCCTTGTACAAATCTGAGATGAGCCGCCATGTTTGTACAGGGCTTTTTTGGACAGCAGCAGCTTCGTTCGTGGTGTCCTTCCATGAACATCATTCTTGTTCAGTGTCTTCTGTAGGTCACGTGCTGTTAACCTTGGGTTCTTTCTCAGCTCTTTTAGGACTGAGCGCTGTGCTCTTGGATCTTAACAGGACACGAACTCTTAGGAAAAGCAGCAACAGTCCTGAATTTTCTCCATTTGTAGTTAACTGGTCCAAGCGTGGATTGATGTACACCCAGGTCTTTAGCAACACTGCTGTAGCCTTTGCCTTCTTCATATATCTCTACAACCTAAAAGTCTCCTAAAAGCGGTCTGCATTGAGGCATAGTTCACACGAACCTTTCTTGGGAAGAACGGATGTGTCCGTAACCAGGCTTTGTGTGCTGCCTTTATTTAATAGGCAAAGTACCTGTGAAACCCTCAAGTCTGATCTCATTTCCTTAATTTTTTTTTTTTTTTTGCCTATTAGCTCTAAGAGACGTAATTAGAGCTTAGGTTAGAGCTTCACTTACACTGTGGCTGCTACTCAATGTGCATGACTGAGTTTAGGTATACTGTGCCTCTTGTTAAATTGTGACTTGATACTCGATAATGATTCAACCACATCTTATTAGTCATTAATGCAGATATTCCAATAATTCCAATTGGGTCAATTAACTGTGTCTTGCATAGGTAATTATACTAGGCAATATGAATATGAAACTATACTAGACACACCTTGTTGACAGTCATCTTCCAGCCTTTTTGGAAATTGGCATGCTTCTTTTCCTTCGCCTCCGCCAACATGTATTTCTCAATGTTCTGTTGAAAAGCACAGCTTTGAATACAACTACACAGAGCAGTCACAACCACACACGGAGCACAGTGCAGAAGCCCTACAACTTACATCAACCGCAAACTTGAACAATATTCCTTGGGAGTCATAGAAGTTTATGTTTTGCTTGGAGATGTCCACAGTTATCAAGGACCAATGGATCTCCAAGTGAAGAGGAATCAGCAGCAATCTCTTAGAGAACAAATCCACCTGTATGTCATCAGAAAAGATCAAATCAAACAGTGGAGATCCCTCATTTCTAAATACCATTCACAGGGTGCACTTATTAGAGAGACGCTGCCTGCCACCGATTTACCTTTTTGGTCCACCTCTTCACTCCTTCATAGCCTTTTGCTACAAACTGCCTATAAAAGAAGCTGTTGAAGAAATGGACCTAAAACGACACGATAAACAAATGAATCAAATCCAAAATCAAGAGCTCTGGTAATAATAAATTAAACAGATTCATAGATCTATTTAAACGAACATCATTCACGTCAGAAGAGCCTGCACTCTCCACAATACCTTGTGGTTCGTAGCTTCCATGATTAATTCACCATACATGTTTATGACCTGCAAAAGAGACAGACATATACATTACAGTGGCATATTTCTTGTGCAATAAGTAGTTCTAATTGCACGCTTTCGTAGCCCACCTGGTCATTGACCCAGTTTTGGTCATCAAGTGTGGAAAGGTCATCAAGCGTCAGAGTGTGTTTGTTGTAGGTCACTTTGAAAAAATGCATAGGAGCACAAGCCAAGCCAGCCTTGTACTTCATCACTTCTGTGTGTATCATTTTCTTTCTGTATGAAGATCAACAACCGGAGGTAAGCAACTGAACAGTATCTCTAAATTCTTAAAGGGGACCAAATATACTCATTATACTAATATACTCATCCTCAAAGGTAATAATTTTATTTTTGGGGTGGCGGGGGGCTCTATTAGAATGAATGGTGTCTTTAAGCCACACCTCCTGCTGAGCCCAGTGTGTTCTAATTGGCCAGCTTGCCCACTCTGTTCTGACTGGTCAACCACCAGAGCAGCATCCTGCTACAAGCCCCAACCCCACACCACTGTGACTATTCTTACGTTTACATGCACTCAATAATCCAATCATAATTCATCATTCAACAGCATATTCTGATTCCTGAGATCAGATTAAGGCCTGAAAACTAATAGAGAGACCTAGACTTTAGCTCAGTAATCGGATTTCTCATGCATGTGCGAAAACAGACCAGAGAGCACTAGAAACACGCAGGCAGCGTTCAACACAGCAACTGCGAGATGGCAACAAAACACTTTTGCAGTGAAGCTGAAACCAAATACATGCTTCACAAAATTAGGGATTTAAACATGTCATGTCATGATTAAATATGTTAGGTCACGTTTTATTCTGTGAGTTTACTGACCGGGTGCGAAGCAGAAATCCCATTACTGCCCGACTCATGTAGCTCCGGAGATTCCCTGTTACCCGATTACTTCAGTGCATGTAAGCGCATTCAAAACATTACTGACAAAATCTGATTTTCTGCAATGATCAGATCATTAAGTGCAAGTAAACACACTCACAGGTGTCTGTTCTGTTTTGTCAGTTTGAGTCTGATCCTGACAAGTTAGTGTATTCACCTTGGCAAAATAGACTGGAGCAGGACGTTTCAGAGCGGTCAGTTCTCACTGTTTTAGCTCTCTGTGGGTTAGAATTAACTGTTAGCCAACTGTGCCTGCACACAGAGGACTTTGCCTTCTGCATTTAACCCATCCATTAAGTGAAACTCCCACACACACACACACACACAGACTAGGGAGCAGTGGACACACTTTCACAGAGCGGTGGGCAGCCCTATTCACATTGCCCAGGGAGCAGTTGGGGGTTAGGTGCCTTCCTTAAGGACACTTGTCACAGTCATGTCACAAAGCTGGTTTCCTAATCTCCAGCCCATGCCTACTCCTGTTGTATGAGGGAGCGTGTCAAGCTTGCCAGTGGGCAGGCAATAAGGACTGTGTTACGAGATGATGTCACCTTGTCACACAGAAAAGGGCTAGAATTCCAACAAGGCATTTCAGGAAGCTGAGAAAAGTGGTGACCCTCTGGCGTGTACTTTGGGCTTTATGACTCTGCAGAACGTTTACATGCACCGAAAGCTTCATAACACGCTACAGGAAACACAACAACCAGAAAAGCATAATAAGTCCCCTTTAGTAGACAGTCTGCTTGGTGTGAGATGAAAACGAGCGTACCTGTCCTTTAAGTCGGCATTCAAGTGTTTGTTCAGGTACTCAAGAATGTCTTCCTCACACAGTGGAATAAAGCTCCCGTACTTCTCATAGAAATGCTCAAGGAATTCTGGGAAATATATACATACAGAATGGAACATTCAGAAAACAGAAAGCCACATCAGCGAGTACTTTAGAGATCAACCAGGCCATACCGTGAATGAGCTCTACAATTTCTTCGTTATGGATTTCTGTTGAAGGTGGCTGAGGAACATCTAGTGGCTCATCTTCTGCACAGCCTGCAGGGCGTTTGCAGTAACGGTGGTCCCGTAAAGCCTTGACGTTAAGGTAAACGGCGGACACGGGATGTTCAACTTCCATGGCATCTGTATCTGCAGTCTGATCCATGCTATTGCTCTGCACGACAGGGTCTGCAGACTGTTCTGTGCAGTCATTGTGCGCAGTTGGACCGACATGTATACCGTCAAGAGGTGTTGTGGGGTTAGCCTGTGGAAGACCACTGTTCGTTTCTTGTGTCGGGCTAGAGTGTGTAAGAGAGGTGGGCTCTATGGAGTCTGTGAGTGAAGCTGAACTAGCATTTTTGCCCTTCCTGTTTGTTTCTGGACTGTCCTCTTGACTAAGTATAATGCCATTGTGCAGAGCAGTTGAGTCGCTGACCAGAGGCATTATCTGGTCTCCACACAGTGCCGTGGAAGGCTTAGGACATGTTACCGGCTGCGTCTCGCAGACAGTCATTGCGTCTGTTTCGGCCAATGAAACCAAATCGACTACTGTAGAAATGACCTGTTTTTCAGTTGCTACTTCCACTTCACTTGCGACCTCTTTCTTCTTCCGGCCCCGCTTCTTTGTGACCTGGTCATGGCCCGGTGTGTGCGGCTTGCTGTTCGGACCGCAGCAGTCGCATAACTTGGGCACACGTTTCCTCCGTGAGCGGCCATTCTCTGACATCTCAGGAGCCGACTTCGCCTGGTCGGAGCTGTTATGAACTTGGACCCTCATATCCAGCCTTACCCATTTCTCCTCGGGCCCCAACTTGCCCTCACCTGCGACTTTTAGCAGGTCTCCACCATTGGCCTCCTCCAATACGGACCTCAAGAGTGAACTAGTTGGGTAAGGTGAAGCTAAAAAGGATTTGTTTCTGAGGTACCTCTCTTCTGAGCCTAACTGGAAAATCCTTCGATCACCCTGTGGAGGGACCTGGCAAAAGAGCAAAGAGGTAATCAGTGGCAGGTTTTGTGTGAACGATGCAGAGTCCTGTTGTCTTTTGTTCACTACCTTATTACACTCAGAGCTGATCACAGCTAAGCTAATGGTGCATACAGAATTAAAGGAGCAGTGTGTAACCTGTAGCAGTGAAGCTGCACAAGCTATTGTACCTTACTGGAACCCCGCTCTTCCCTAAAAATTACGGTGGCTGCCAGGCTTCCTGCCGTTGCCTCAGTGCCTGTCCCGTTTGGCTTCTGCTACACCATTAAAGGTGGAACAGGAAAATGCAAATAAGATGCAGATGAAAAAGAAGTTGAATATCAGCGCCAGAATGGAAATGCTGCACCAAGTAAAATGGAACAAGAAATTCAAACATACAGGTAGTATTTTGAATAAGGAGACTTAAGGTATCAAAACATCCTATCTGGAATTTTATGGATGGAGCTACTGATGAATATGAACTACAGCAGTACATTTCAACGAGAATTTTTTCTTTCTATGCCTTCCAGCTGGTGCTGTAGCACGAAAGGCACTCTAGGCACCCAGCGCGTGGTTGTCCATTTTTAGTCTAGCGTCTCCAGGGAATGTCCAGCACCTTTCACCACTTAAAGAAGAAAGAAATTCAACTGGCATGCAAAATTACAAATCTGCAGCCAGGCATGATGTATAGAAGGAGTCACAACATAAACAGTCACTCGGGACACACAGATGTATACCATAGGTTGAGCGTCTGTGGTTGAGACCACTGTCGACTAGGCTGAACTTAGCCGGAACAACAAAACTTGAATTTAAGTTGGACCAGCGCAAACCATACAGGGACGTGCAGACAGCCAATCAGATTGCTGCCAGCAGAAGCCTGATAGTGTGGCCAGCACTAAAGGTATCAGACTCTCCATTCACGTGTGGGTGGAGCGTCTGTCGCTGAGGTTACTGCTGGCTAGGCTGAACTTCAAAATCACAAAACTTTGAGTCATGTCAGACCAGGGCAAAACCATACACACAAATACGGACAACCAATTAGAATGCAGCTAGCAGAACCATCACGGTGTGGCCAGATCAGCACACTAAAGGTATCAGACTAGCATCCGCGGGGCTCCTGTAGAAACACTGAGGCTCTACATGGCAGCCTACATTGAATGATTACCCGCTCCTATGTAAACTTGAAAGGCTCATTCTGAGCTAGCGAAAAATGCAACAATTTGCAGTTAGGTGTTTATACACTAATGAAAACACAGACTTGTACATTATCTTCCTTTCTGCTAATAGAGCCCCCTCTTAAATCTTACACACTGCTCCTTTAAGTGTACACAGAAGCAGGATCCCCATTACAGTAGTTCTCTAAAGAGCTCTGCACTTGTAGGTTTGGCTGTCGAACAGAGACTTGACTGGATTACATTTTTGGATTACATATTCGAACTGAGCTGAATCGCTAAATGATCACTTCCATGCCAATCCCTAAAATAAATAAGACTATTAAGAACCCCGGGGAAAGAAGGACCACTTCGTACAACACCTGCAAGACGTTTTAAGCTAACAAAAGAACAACACATCTAGGGTACACATCAACTGCTAACAGCTAACCCCACATTTAAATACGACAGCAGCTGTAGTCAAACACTAACAAGGCACTCTAGCTGGCTCTACCTCTCGACACTGAATGGTGCCTCCCAACAATGTTTACAAGTGAGCAAGCTATGCTAAGCTAAGCTAGCTAACTAGCCAAAATGAATAAAGGATGTTTGTTCCTCACAGTGGCTACATGACTAAGATAGCCAGTTAACCGTGCAATCGCTAAGTCCAACAGTTGACCTTATGCACGAAACGAGGGAACAAATAAGTACAAGAAGCTCAAAACATACCTTGCATGCAAGTTAGCTAGCCAGCTAGCTAACTGACCAAACTGAGGCAAGCTGTATCGGCAGCTAGCTAGCTACAGCTAACGTAACCGAGTTTTCGAGTGGAACTGCAGCTGCAAAGTAGCTATATGCCCAGTAATGTGAAGCTTGCATTCGTGGACGTACACATGGATAAACTGTAGACACAACAGACTATCAGTGCAATCCGTTCACACCGGTATCGAACGTTTTTCTTTATGTTTATAACACGATTTTTTTCCCTCAGCGTTGCGGTTCCAAAGAGACTCGGTCGCCTGATGATGACGTCACCCGGAGCCTCCAGTTGTTGCCGTCTCCTGCTGTTAAAATCGCCCTCTAGTGAATAAAGGGAGCTGTGAGAGCTGTTTAGAGCCACTTTCCCAGCCGGAATGGGCCTTAAATTGGCAATCTATGTGAAAACGAACCCCACTAAGCTCTGTTTACCATGTGATTTGCACAGAGCATACTGTCCAGGCTGTGTGGACTGACAGCTCGGTTTGATATATGTAGAAGATCTTCCAGGGACCATGGGCCCTATCTCTCCTCCTCCTTCTTAACTCCAGCCATGGGCTTGTAATGGGGTTTAGGACTGGGATGGTCATGAGCTGTGGTCACACATGTTTCGGATCATTGTCCTGCAGGAAATTCCAACAGTTATAGTTTTTTTTTTTGGCAGAGATTTTCCTTTTAAAATCTCCTGGTACTTCATGCAGTCATGTGTTCCAACAAGGATCCCGGGGCATTTGGAGGACAAACAGCCCCAACACATGCTCTAGGCTATATTTAGAGGGAATTCCACCAGAATTTCAGAATTGTTCAGTCCTTGAGATGTAAACAGGGTCATTTAGGGTGGCTTGATTTGAAATGGCTCATTTAATAGAGAAACCTACCCACTCTGATCTCTTTACAGTGGTGGTGATGGGAACCAGGGGTCATCATGTCTACAACACAAATACAGCCATTTTAAATATTGAACCTACACCTGCCTCTGAGTTTATATATGTAATGTTGATGGTACAACAGTAATGAATCACTATACAATATAGGGGGTATATAGAACCATGCTTGCATGGTAAATTGGTTCTTCATATTGATCTGGAATGTATTGTATATGGCTGTATATAGAACCCTTCTGACAAACAATAACAGAACATATACATACAAATTTAATATAAGCTCACCAGACATAAAAAAAGAGTCACCTGTGACTGAAACGCACCTAATAGCATATAATACCTCCACAAGCACCAGTAACAGCCGTGATTGGATTTGCCTGGACAAGTTTCTGGATGTGGGCCACATCAACGTTCAGACACTCTTGCATCAAAGAATTGGGCCAGATTTGGCGGATGCCTTCCCTGGCACAGTTCCGAGGAGAATTCCCTGTAGACTGGGATTTTAGCCACTGCTGGTAGACCCGTATGACCGTA
>CM067489.1:29204009-29220300 GCA_034552555.1 Semaprochilodus insignis
AAAAAAAAAAGACCTGTCTCAGTTTAGGTGCCAAGGAGTAAAGCCCTGCAAGAAGACCTCCGATAGAGCGAGCCGTCACTTTGCCAAGCAAGTGTTTTTAATGGCTCCCGATGTTGCAAGATTATCGGTGACAACGCTGATTAATAGCCAAAGGTGGGAGAGGAGAACAAAGACTTTTTAAAAAGAGCAAATATTTCAGAAATCCGACAGCCATTCCGCTGGATTTACGCTTTGGCGTCAGAACGTGGCACTGACCCTGAAAATAATTCATTAGGATCTATGAGAGACTTCCAAAAGCTCTCGCGGCTAAGACGCAGAAACACGGGTCCCAAGCGCCCAGCCCTTACCGGTGGAAGCAGCGGCGGTGGTGAAGGAGAGCTGTGCGCGGCCGCTCTTCAAGCGCTTCTGCCCCCAGAATGAGACGGCCTGAATCTGGACTACGTAGCGCGTGTCCGGTTGGAGTCCCCCCAGCTCCATCTCCGTCAGGGTCTACGACAAAGAGCACAGGTTCCAATTACAATAGTAAAATACCCCAGCAGGAACGAGATCCATCACCTCCTTGGTACAGAACCATTGTTATTAAAGGGTAACTAGATAAACATGTCGCAGTATGGACCGAAATATATTTTGATGCCTGGAGTTGAGTCAAACCGTAGGCCCGCTGCGTTTCGTGCTGGGTTCTGACTTCTTGTTAAGTCAGATTCCTTTAGCTCTGTTGATGATGATTGGCAGGATATTCAAACAACAGTCGACGCAGACCTCATATCCCTCACCAGTAGACCAAACAGAGCAGTCAGCAGGCTAGCTGTTGGTCCTCCAGCAAAGGGAACGGAGCATCAGCGTGTGCGACATTAATAGGGAATAATGAGGTTCGGTATGTCCAGATAGCCAAAACATGTGTTTCACAAGCTGTGTGCGTGAACGAGCCCAGAGGATTGCATGCGCGCAAAGCCTTGCTATGTCACCATGGAGCCGGCTTGTTATGACTTCCAGGCCGTGAGCACTTCTGTGCCACATGAGCCAATAGGAAATTAAGTTTCTGCTTGGACATAACAGAGCAAGGTGAGCTCCGAGTTGGTAGGAATTTCCGTTTTGTGCTGGCATGAAGTTGGAATAGTGTGTGTTATTCCAATGGTTAAGGTTCGAGCCTTGAAGGGTTAGTTCTTGGGGCCCTTTGGAGCTACATATTCCCTCCATCCTTTCCTATTCCTTCCTCGGTCAGACACCTCCACGTCATTCCCAAGAAAATTTGTGTTTTCAATGCTTCCTTTTATATGAGGCACCCAAAAAAACCCTCAGTTTGACCTCCGGCAAATATTCCAGGTTAATGCTCCGGGCTCCAACGCTAACATTTTCATAGAGTGCCTCATAACAAGTAGGCCTAGCCTGGCTGCTGGAGGCATCGGTAGAAACGTTCTCTCGCTGATGAGGTCAGGGAAAGTTTTATCTATAAAATAAAGAGCTGGGAAGGTTTCGGCTGCCGTTCCTCGGTGTGGGAATGCAGCCGGAGCCCTTGTAAAAATTCCTAACAATCTCGCACCGGAGGACCCGGCTGCCATCTCGATCAGGGAGATGGAACAAAAAAAAAAAAAAAAGCCTTATGGGTTTCAAAGGGGATGCGAGTCGTCTTTCAGGTTTGCTATCAAGAGCCAGCGTAGAGCCTTTCCGGCCCGGCATCCCATAAAAATATTCCGCCATCAATATTCCGCTTGTCTTCTTCTGTTAAGCCAGTCTTTCAAACAAACGAGCTAAGAACGTAAGGGCTTGATACTTGTGCTAGACAAATATGACCATCGTGCTAAATGATGCATCCTTCCGAGCTTCTTTCATGCTCCGGTGACGGAGATATAAAGCCATGGTGCATTTGTTTTAACGACTCTGTGTTTCTTGGGAGTCCGGACTTTCTTAATAATTCCAGGCCGGTTCGGAATGATGCTCTACGTCTTTCAATAACCCTCAAACGCTTATAGGAACGAAGGTTTTTTTCTGACTCCTGTCTCCGAAATAGCTCTTCTTTATAGGCTACTGTTCCGTAAAACGGATGGCTTTCTCAGACCCTGAAGTTATTGCATTGTAAAAACAAATTACCTAATCAAAACCATTTGAGAGCTGCGGTCTTTAAGGAGAGCGCTTAGGTTACAGTAAAATACGGTGATCGCAAGACCAGATGGCGTCTTTGTTCTATGGGCGTTATGGAGAAATAAATACACTGGCGTGCACTTTATTAGAATGCAGGTGGCGCGCAGGAGTCCAACACCTGCAAGAGAAAGGCGGCCAAACGTAGAGCAGGACCCACCGACAACACTTGCTACAGAGCCGAATTCCTAAACTCTACCCCAGATTTAGGACTTCCTCGGCATGAACGGGACACAGAATGGCAGCACAGCAACAGGGAATAACTCCCCTGCTGGGTGCAGATGCCAGATGACTACCTTAAGTGATGGATACAAACAGATAACTCATAAACTTCTACAAGCTGAGGACCTCATAGGACCTTCTGGCGCGGCTTTAGGCGCTCGTTTCTCCAAAACGGATTTTCCTTCCGCAAAAAACCTATTCGGCGTAGCCCCCTGCAGTTTAGGTGAGACAGAAAAATATTTGCAGTATTCGGAGCCAGAGGTAGTCCGACGGTTGGCTTCCGAGGGAGATGAGATACGAGCTGCACTTGGGGAAGTCTTACCCCGTCTGCGACCCGGCCGCTCTCCTTCCAGTTCGGGCCGCCCGCTGGCGCTCCGCGTGCACTCCAGGTCACCTTGTAATGGTGGACCGCCAGGTCGCCCTCACCAGGGGGGTCCCAGCGGAGCAGCACGCTCACCCTCCCGTCGGCGTGCACCGTCTGATTCTCGGCCCTAGCGTTTTGAGGGGTCTCGGGAGGAAACGGGTCTGCAACAGGGAGAAAGGAAAGCACTTTTTTCAGAATGCTGCTTTTCATCAGGCTTGTTTGCGCTCTCCTGGCGTGACCTGGGGAGCAGGGAGCAGTGCAACCCGGCGGAGCAGAGTAGGACACAAATCAACAGCTCATGGAAAGTAGCAGCACAGCTTAGGAGCAAGTCAAAGAGGTGAATTAACCTCACAGAGGACAGAAAATTCTTGTATATGATATATAATATTTCACTACCAGTCAAAAGTTTAGACACACCCCACTAAATGGATGTTGTTGGTGATCTTAAAGACTCTACAGACTCACACTTAACAGTCCAACTGATATGGAAGTATCTCCTGCAAGTAGCACGATATACCACATATATCCCATACATATACACCGCATGATATACCATTCCACAATATTATGCTTTGCCATATCTTCACCTTTAATATTTATTTAGTTGTCTAAAATTAAATATATCTAACTCCCCTCATGATGGACAGACCAATAGAATCGCTCCAAAACTGCTTAGAAATAAACCTTGTGCTATCAGCCTCCACTGCAGGCTGTTTTATCCTATTCCATGCATTTGGCCCACCTGTCCCAAAACAGAACTCGTCCACTTCTGGCACAGGTACGGCAGAGTTGCCTCCTTTTGGCTGAGGCAGGCGCCCAAATCTTGCAACCGGGAGCGGTCCGCCCAAGTGCCGTCAATCCGTGCGGCGAGTGGGCCAGAAGGAAATGGGAAATGTGGGCCAGATTTGGGCCAGAACAATTTTGTTAAGTGGGTAACAGCATGTAATACCTCACCGAGCACAAATAACAGCTGTGATTGGATTTGACATGTACTGGACAAGTTTCTGGATGTAGGCCACATCAATGTTCAGACACTCAAAGAATTGGTCAATTGGGGCAGATTTGGTGGATGCCTTCCCTGGCACAATTCTGAGGAGAATTTCCTGTAGACTGGGATTTTAGCCACCGCTGGTAGACCTGTACATTTTGATGAATATACATAAAAAACCCTGGATTTGTGCATGATGTGTGCATGAATTGAATTAACATGAATTAAAAAAGACTACTAATATATTAATAAAAATAAAAACCATTAAACAAAACTATTAACAACTGGGTAACACTTCACATTAAGTATTGACTAACTAACATGAAGTAATGCATTAACAATAGCTACAATGCTTAACTAATTGTCACGCCTGCTGGCTCTCTTCTCACCCCCGATCTCCCAGACTCCATTTCCCACAACCCACCACCCGATGACGTCACTTTCACATGTCCACCATCTCCCAATCCTGTTCCGTTTCCTAGATCCAAGTCTCCCGAGTATTGATCACACCTGTTGTTAATTTAGTCTGTTTGTATATATACTCCTCTCTGACACTGACCCATTGTGAAGTATTGCCACTCTGTGCGTACCGAGTGGTTCTCTCTGTGACTACTCTTGTCTGCTACTCTGGTTTTGACGTTGTTCTGATTGTTTGCCTGGTTTTGACGTCCGCTTGTTTCTTCACTCAGTCTCTGCCTTACCCTTCTGTTATGTCCGCCTTGCTGTTGTTGCTGCTGTGTTTGATTACGAAGCTGTTAAATAAACCTCGCCTTGACTTTAGCTCAGCGCTCGTCACAATCTGTTTGTCCATCAACACGCTAATCTTAAGCAAACATCTAAGAACTACATATTTACATGTTAAGTAAACATGTAAAAGTTTACGTAACATTAGTTAACCATTGTTAATGCGTTACCTCATGTTAACAGATGCATTACTTCATGTTAGTTAGTCAATACTTAAAGTTAAGTGTTGCCAACAACTGCTGTGTGTGGAGGCTGCACCTGTCACAGGCATCAAGAGGGCGATTCAATGAATGTAGGTGTGAATTCAACGAATTGAACGATGAATCTGACTGATCGATGACATCACTATGAGGATATGAAAGGCTGATCAAAAGTGTAGGAGCCTAAATGTAACTTGTTAGAATGTTTATCTTGTTACTGGATTATTGGGAATAATGCAATATTTATGTTCAGTATTAATTATAGTTCTTTTTTTTTATTCAAAGGATTTGAAAGTTAACATGTTCTCATTTATAAGTTAAGGTATTTACAGCAACATATAAAATTCATTTATGTATGTTGTAAAAATAGACATATAGAACAGAATGGTTGCCTCTTGAAAACTCTGCACCTGTGAGAGGCTGGGGGAGGGGGCTAGTAGTTTGTTCGTGCTGGGAAAAAAAAAAAAAAAAAAAAAGGAAGATGGAGCAGTAAAGCCAAACAGTTTTTTGACCTCTCTTTAACTCTCTTTTTGGTTAACTTATGGAAGGAACTTTGGAAAAAACTACACTTCTGTATCATCCTATATTTTCGAGCAGTAAACTGTTCTACTTTTTAACCAAGTGGTTTCGTGGAATCTATCTTGTTCCTAACGTAGTGTTGGTGGATGTAAAGGAATGGGAGAGTGGTAGAGCGTCAAGCTAAGGCTAATTGCTACGTGGAAGCTAAACAAAAAGCATGTTCTACTTGACCCTACATTTAAAGCTCATGCTGCATGATGCTTTCCTACAGCAACCTTTTGTACATGCAACTGCTACAGTTCTATAGAATGTAAAACGTATAATCATATACATTATCATAAGCCATATAATATTTCATACAGGTCAATGATTTAAATAATCAAACTGAGTATAGATTAAAAAACATGCAATAATTCCTGAATCAACTAATCACACCTGAAACGCCTTGATTGATTCAGTACACCTGCACAAGGCCAACAGAGTAAGGTGTCTGTGAGCCTATAAGGAAACTCTCAAGTTACCGAGTTACTCCACGTCTTTCTGTCCTTCTGTTATTCAGCTTTAGTGGATCTTGGCCGCACCGGGATTGTTTTCACAAGCCTGACTCTGCCGCTCGGCAGCCCACGTGCGTGCGTGTTTGCGGCGGATGAGTCTTAGGTGGGACAAATACGTGATGAATGGAGGTTCGGCCTCTGGGCGGGGTGGACAAGACTTCCTGACCACAACACAACAAAGCCAGTGGCACAGTGTTGCTCCGAAAGTAGACGTAGACATAACGGCCTCCTCGTCCCATCGCAGTGTTTTGGAAAGTTGCTAGGCCTCCGACATGGAAATCACAACAGTGTTATTTCACTGCCATTGACTTGGCCCAAGTCCGAACGGAACTGCACGCCTGAAGCCGCCGCTAATCACGAGGACGTTCAGCCTTCCACATGAACATCAGAACCAAAGGGCATTTAACTGTGTTCATGATTTAAGGGTCACTCTAGCCCTCTAGCTTTGAGCACCACGGCCTCAACACAACAAGGCCGACAACAAGCTTCAGGTTTCGAGTGTTTCGCCTGCAACACAATTTATCTTGGAGGGCATTCAATCGGATCTGACGTCCAGTGGGCATGGGAGAGAAGTCCGGCTTTGATGTGCAATATCAGCTACCGTAAACGCGGAAAAGGCCAGCTTGCTTAAACTGTTACAGCAGTGTGCCTTTAGGGTGGGCTTCCGAGCGCCCCGTGTTTGCTCTCCTGGTCTTGCCACGCTCGGCATCTTTGCGAAAATAAAGGTTTGGTTTCATGCTGGGAGGCGACCCCCGAACAGCACACACGCGGCCCCTGGGCCTGCTCTAAGGTCGCAGCCCAAAAACTGTCGCTCAGACTTTGCCTCACGGAGGCGCAGCAGACTGAGAGGGAGAACCTTTCATCTCCGAGTTTCCTTGAGCAATGGCAGCTACACAGGTGACCTACGACCTTTAGCATTCTTCATGCACTGCCCCACACCCCGCCACTCGTATGTCCCATGGCAATTTGATGAAGGTTGCATGTTTTGTGACCCCAAGGGAGACGGAAAGAGAGCCATACGGTGGAAATGAGCTACGCTTCTTTTTTGTTCTCCAGAGCATGTTCTCCAGACGTAACTGGCAGGGCCTGCCGGGTCAGTGGCAGTACTTTAAGGCCGTGGTGTGAGAGCGTGTTAATATCAATCCGCGCTGCAGGCAGCTTCTAACAACTTAACAGCAAGATTACGGCCAAAAGCTGTGCCGGGTTTCAGAACATAACAGAAATGACCGGCGTAACCAGCAATAAAAATGGCCAATTGCATCAACGAGGATGAGAAGTACTTTTGACACTCCTCCTTTTTTTTTTTTTTTTTGCAATCTCGTGCTCGTTCCAAGTGCGGGTAATTTTGAGAATAAAAAGGGATTTGGCGACGGACTCGGTGTTACCTCACCCTTGCATGTAATGATATTTTGGACTTGGCCTTCCGATAGCCTCGCTCTTCCACCGCGCCAAAACAAGCACCCCTGTGGTCTGGGGCGACCTTCAGTTGCCCGGTTAGGCCATTAAGCGTTAGATCAAATTAAGCAAAGCAAACAATGCCAACAAAAACAGTCTTTCAAAACCCAAATGGCCCCAAAGGGCAAAACCCGATACAGCGCGCTCTCGCTCTTCGCTCCTGTGTGTTTGTTTGCTGCGTCTATGGAAAAGTTTATTCCAGCATTTCTGCTTGTACGTTGAAGCATGTTTAATATCTGACACGAGGTTGACGAACCGAGCACTTAGCCTGAAAGATGGGGTGTGTGAGAGATGACTGGGGCAGAATCTCCGAGCTGTGATGATGTACAGGCCGCGGATTCCTTTGGTTTGAGGCAGACCAGTTCCACGAAGGCGGCTCGCTCTAGTGTTGCTGTGGTCTCTGGTTCCCCGTGTACTTATTCATCTACAGCTCATGTCTCCCAGCGCTGTGCCAGCATACTAAGCCAAGGTTTTCTTATGTTCATGAGGACCTGCATGTGCAGGATCGCTCATCTTCACCGAAACGTCATGGACAACATGCTGTTCTGCTGCACACTGAGTGCAGCTGTTTCTGTTTCAGAGGCAGAGTCTCCAAATCCCCAAAACTTACATAGGGCAGCTTTATCAAACCCTGTGCGCCTGCCTAATTAGGACTGACCATAATTCCCCTTTTTGGGCTCCGAAGATTCGGCACCGATAAGAAGTGAATATCTGAAGCTTCGTTGGCGTTGGGGTGGTATTACATTATCCAGGTCGTAGCCTTTTACTACACTGGCTGAGGCTCTCGTTTTTAAACACATCCGAGTCCAAAAAACACTACACAGTTATCATTCTAGCCCTTTCCTTGTGATGGAGAGAAAGAGAAAAGGAGAAGGCTACAGTTGATAAGGTGAGTTACAATTTCATAGTTTGGTTCCTCAGGGCTCTAATGTTAGCTAGCTAGCTAACCATGCTAACATTAGCCCCCACTCGCAAAGCCAAACTGGCCCTTTGCAGATATACGATATATATTCTGTGGGTTTTTAGAGTGTTTCTTGTTATGAAGCCACGTCTTCGTTTATCAGTTGTAAGGCCTGTTGGTCAGAAAAGGGCTGATGTAGATAGCTAGCTATCTAGCTAAGGTGGCGCTAAGGCTAGCTACATTCACTTTAGCTGGACAGCACATAAAACAGGAACAACTGGAACAGGAAGGTGTGGGGTCATAACAAGAAACACCCTATAAAACACAGTGAGGGTCTCCTCACTGTGGGTCTCCACAAAGAGCCAGTGTGGCATTTGCCAGTGGGAGTTAACATTAGCTAGATTCGCTAGCTCTAGCTGGCTCTGTGGCACCAATAGGGTGGCCACACGTCCGGTTATAGGCCGGACAGTCAGGTTTTTCAACTCCCAGTCCTCCGTCCGGCGCAGTACCTGGACGGACGCCTATTAGTCCTCTTTTCGGGATGAACTACTTAAAATGTTCACTCGCCAACGTTATGTGTGCCAATGGCTCACGTCTGCGTCAAAAGAATTACCTTGCATTTCATTGGTTTAACAAGTCATGTGACATTGTAACTCGCCTACCAGCTAACCAAAGGTCAGCCCTCTAAATGCTAGTCAATTACTAAGCTCCCGTTTGACTCACAAACTCATCCAATCCACCCAATGAGGTAAGTAAAGTCATTTATGTGTTATACAGGTTCGGTTATGATTTTAATTCTGTTCTAGTATCGTATCACCCTCCTCCCCCTTTATGATGTCCGTCTTTTGGGGTTATGAAAGTGGCCACCCTAGGCACCAAACTTAGTTTTTCTTCATTGGTGTAGGAACTGTAACTCACCTTATCAACTGCAGCGATCAGTCTTTCTCATCAAAGAGAAAGAGATGATAATTGAGTCGTTTTTTGGACTCGATTTAAACAACAACAATGAACTGCGGCATGCTGAATAGTCAATCCCAAAGTCTTCCATTCTGCTCGACTGTTAAGAGATTGAAAGCTTGAATCCTGGCCATGCTGGTGCCCTAGTTCATTTATTGCACTGCTGATAGTTTGTGATAGTGTTTATGCATATCAAACCTCAAAAGGTACACGGTACATGAAAACTCCACCACGATATTATGACATACCCTTTTTAAATATCACCCACTCCTACAGTTGATGCACTGCATTAAGGTAACAAGGGCTGCATTTTACCTCGTGTAGAGAAGAAGTGCTTGCTGGGAGTGGTGAAGCCCCGGGTGCCCTGACTGTTGACTGCGCTGACCCGAAACTGGTACCACCTGTGGGGCCGTACGTCCTTCAGCACGGCCCGTTCTTCCATGGTCTGGAAGAGGGAGAGAGGTCACGGTAGATTTAATTAAGACAAATCGGTTGAAAGAGCGCCATCATTGCTGCTTAGTGATAAGAGCCTCTGTAATGACAGGTTGATCTCCTGCAGGGATATCTCTTTATACGGCCTGCTGAAAAGCACCGTTTAAATCTTCATATCCTTTAGCAAACAGTTCCTATCGGGAGAAAAAGGAGCTCACAATGGACCTTTTGTTTTAAAACATCTCTTGGTTATTTCATTGGCAGTTCAAGGCCTCAGACATCACTGGGCAGGTTCAGAGTCTGCTAGACAGCCTCTCTTATTAAGCGTGCAGTCCGTAAGTGACTGGACACTGTGATGTATTTTGAGTTTTGGATTTCAAACTAGAAAAGTGCATTTGATAAAAATGAACGAGAGGAATGAAGGATGAATAAACCACACATAAAGGAGTGCGGGTCAGTATGGGTGTGGATTAGAGTTTGGGGATCTGCCCCGAGTGAGTACAGGCAGTTTGGTGGTTGTAGGCTAAAGGAAACAATAGGGTTTGGGTAGGGCCGGGAATGAATAGGACTCTCCGGGAGAAACGAGGGATAGAAAAAAACAGACAAACAGACGAGTGTGGGTCGGACCAACATTGAGTTTGGGCTTGGGGGTCTGCCCTGAGATAGTATATGTGAAACGGTGACTGTCGGTTGAGCAAAAGTACAGCCTATGGCCTTACACTTTTCCAACCCATTCATTCTTAATGGAATAAAAGTTTTTCGGATCAAATTGCTGTAAACGAGCACAAAATTCCTGGTCAGAATGAACATTCTGGAGTTGGAACGGTGTTACCGAGGTGTTGCTAAAAATGAATGGGAGTGTATGGAAGGAATAAGGGATGAATAAACGACACATAAAGGATATAACTGGTGGCTGTAGGTTAAAGGAAACAATAGGTTTGGGTAGGGCCGAATATGAATGAGACTCTATGGGAGAAACGAGGGACAGAAAAAAAGAGACAAACAGACGAGTTCGGGTCGGACCAACAATGAGTTTATGCTTGGGGGTCTGCCCTGAGATAGTATATGTGAAGTGATGTCTATCGGTCCGGCAGAAGTGCAGTCGATGGGTATGCATTTTTCCATCCCATTCATTCTTAATGGGAAAAAAATTCGGAATTGAACAAAGTTTTTCCAGAAACTGTAAGTCGGATCAAAAAGCATTAAACAAGTACCCCATTCCTGGTCAGACCAAACATTCTGGAGTTGGAACAGTGTTGATATCAAAAATGTGATGTGTACCAAGAAGAAGATAGAAGTAGAAGAAGAGGATTCCGTCGGATCAGAACAGTGTTGCTTGAGATTGCTCAGTTGCTAAAAAAGGGTATGGGGACAAATGGGGTGCAGAGTACTGATGTCCATATGGGGTTAACTTGGAGAGACTCTGTTGTTCATTATTTCTTGCCCTTTGTGCGTCACTGGGCGACTCCCTCAAGTACAAGAGAGCTAACAAAAGGTGCAGAGTTAATTCTAGCTGTGCCATCTGCACCTGTCCGTCAAGATTCTGTTGCTGCCGTCTCTCAAATTGGAGGCCAAAGATGTGTCAGTGCTAGTGAAGCAAGGTCATCGTATGGCTGAACAACTGGGGAGAATGAAGCCTAAACCGTTGTGCATCAAGGTGTACAATAACCAACTGATCCTGAATTGTTATGGAGCAAGAATCCACTTGTATGCTTAACGACCTGACGGAACACTTGAAAAACACTGGAGTTGTTGAACAGATCAAGAACACTAGCCAGTATGCAGGCCTAGATATGCACTGCCTGGCCAGTAAACACTTAAGAGCCTTTGATTGGATAATTACTCCACTGAGTAATACGTTTCAGCTGGCGACAATTCTTTTAACCCTGACGGATGCACTGAGTAGCTTCTCATTTCCTGAACAACCATGTGGGAAGACATCAAGGGATCAAGCAAAGAAAACAACTGAGGAGAAGCTGATGACTGGAACTGGGTTTGGAACTGTCTAATGCATTACTAAAACCTGAACGGACAGTGGAGAACCGTCAACTTCATGGAAGAAATGTGATCTTAAAAAGACCTTGAGTGAGCGTGATCGGAGATCATCTAAACTCTTGGTGAAGTGAAAAAACCATAAAACGGATAGCAGAATTCCCAGCTATGTATAACTGTAAAAGTAGAACTCACAGGACCGGGACTAAACAGCTGGGCGGCCATATGAAAACCACTTGTTTGGGAGGCTCATCAAGGAACAAGGCTTTAGTCTGCAATAGAGCATAATGATCAGACTCTGGATTAATGGGAAAAGGTCATGTGGAGTCCAGACCGGCAATATTCCAGAGTGATGGGCGCATCAGTGTAAGAGGGGACGCGGATGAAGTGATGCACCCATCATGCATAGTGCCCACTGTACAAGCCACTGGAGGTAGTGTTATGATCTGGGGGTGCATGAGTTGGCCAGGTCTCGGCTCAGCAACGCTGAGTGACAATGAAGTCAGCTGACCATCTGAATGTACTGAATCACCAGGTTATCCAATCAAGGGATTTTTTTCCCCCTGATGGCCATATTCCAGGATGACAGCACCGAGACTCATCAAGCTGAAATTGTGAAAGTGTGGTCCAGGGAACATGAGGAATCATGAATTGGCAACCACAGAGTCCTGACCTTAACCCCATTAAAAGTCTTTGGGATGTGCCGGAGAAGTCTTTACGGAGTGGTTCGACTCTCCCGTCATCAATACGAGATCTCCAGCCAAAAATGAGTTCAACTCTGGACTGTAATAAATGTTGTGATGTTGCATAAGTATGTCTAAACAAGGTCACAGTGAATGCATGCCTCAATCAAAGTTAAATACAGTCCAATCTAATATTAGAGAGCCTGGACAAATCCTCTAATCGAGGGTTCTCACTTCAGGGCCAGGTTAACAAAATCCAGGGAAAAAGTCACTGGGTTGGATGAGACGAAGATTAACCTGGACCAGAGTGGTGGAAAGAGGAAAGTGTGGAGGAAAAAAGTCACCTAATGTGTAGAACATGGTGGCACTGTAAGGCTGCCAGTGAAAGAGCCTGAGTTGCCTTTACTGATGATGTGGCTGCTGCTGGCAGTAGTAGAACTACAGGGTATAAAGCCAAAACAACATTAATTCTGTAATTGTCCATTTGCTTACGGCCTGCGCTGCATACACTCATCATCAAAAGAATAGCTGCACCCAGATAGAAGTGTGGGATTGCAGTGCTATTGGGAAGGAAGATAAAGGTCACCAGGATCAATAAATGATGATAAATTTAGACTGATATGATCAATATTTATTGAGCTACACATACAGAAGTAGTGTCTCTCAGTATGGCTAACGCAACATGCTAGAGGTCTCGCCATGGAGGTTCCTAATGGTGTCCTGTGATAATCCATCCCATGCATCTTGAATATTCTCACACAGTTCCTGCAGATGGTGCAGTAGGGGTGGAGTGACACCAGGCCTTCTGGACGTGTGACAACAAACTGTTCATCTTGGCGCTGACCACGGTGCCTCCACACACATGCATTCGTTGGTCGTCTCCACCAAGACAAAAGCGGGACTTGTCACTGAAAATGACCTGCTGCCATTCTGAGTCACTGCATGACAGTCTGGCACGACACCATTGCAATCTTTGGTGATGTTGACGTGGTGTTAAGGACAGTCGTCGTAACGGCCTGTGCCTGCCAATGGTGCTGGCACTAACAGGACGACTCATGGAGCGCATCACTGCTCCCTGAATGTCCGTAATCGTAGTTGTTGGGTCAGTCGGGTACAGTAAATAGGCCTGTCCTTGCTTGAGACACATGCGCGGCTGAGCGTGAGACTGGAATCATTCGCATGTCTCACATTGTCAAACCTACCCACCAAGTTTCACTCCTGTAGGTTGATTCCTTCTGGGTGCAGCTATTTGTGCAGCTATTCTTTTGATGGTAAATGTGTATGTCAGCAGCATAGGGCACTGATATTCCTTTGTTGCTCCAATACTACCGCCTCACCTACCAGCAACACTGACTCTAATGCACTGCTTGTTCTAAGCTGGTTTAAAAGGTGTTGTATTACCACATGGTTCCATTACCGACACACAAAACTACACTGGTTTTACATATAGCTGACTTGTCTTCTCAAATGTAAGCTGACATTCAGAAGAGCCCTCCACTTAATGGCCGAATATATGGTTGCGAGAAGAGAAACCCTATATAGTCTTGGAGTCAAGTGGTTTGAACAAGAGCTGCTATGTCAGGTTGCTTGAAAAAGGGGCTTCGGCTTAAAGTCATGGCAGTTTGGCAGGTTACCAAATTTGCAGCACTGGAGGTTTTACAGGCCTAACTTAATGTTCTGCATTATAGATCATAGAGTTCATACTAATGGACCACTTAGGCATGCAATTACTCTCTTTTACGCCATGCATGGCTTAGACAGAGTATTTACAAGTTTTCCATTAGCATAGCTGCAAACCTTGAGAAATGACTGTTCACGCATACAGAGAAACAGAGAGAAGTTGACTGGCGTCTCAGCAGGATGGCCTCTGGGATGATTGATTGCAGTTTGAACGTGCATGGCTCGTTGTGCACTTACCATCAGAACAGTGTGCCAGGGCGAGGCATCATCTTCACTGGGATGAATCCCGTAGTTCCATCTCCTCTGCAGAACATACAGGACGGGCTCTATAGACACATTAAACTTGGACATCCATGCCACCTCCAGCTGTCCATGCTGGTCCTCTAGGAAGGTCATGTCCTTCCTTGGCTTCAAAGGGACACCTATGGAACAAGGAGGAAAGTGGGAAAACAAGTACCAGCCACAGCAACACCATAAAGCCCTACTCTGGCAAGCGAATATGGATTGACATGTATTTATATGTACATGGAAAATTTCAACGACGACTTTCCAATTGTCTTTTTCCGATCAATATTGAGCCGATTGCTCAGTCCGCTAATTCATTTCATCCTGCACTGGGTGAATTCCACATGTAGATGGCCTATCGTACCTTTGAAAAGGTTAGCAGGGGCTTGACACGTGTGCCCGCAGCCATTGGAGCAGCACTTTTTGGAGCCAGAACATTCCCGGTCGGAGCTGCAGCTTTCCACGCAGGCTGCTGCGAAGCCCGAGGCCCGCTGGGGAGCCGGGCAGTCGCCCTGCTTTTGCGTCTGCAGCGACAGGAGGAACTCGGCGCTGGTCAGGCACTCGTGGTGCTTCTTTCAGGAGTAAAGAAGGGAGAAATACAGAGAGAGAAACAGAGAAAGAGAGAGAGAGAGAGAGAGACAGACAGCAGGAGATACAGTGGTTAGGAGTAGCCACCCACCCACGCTCCCTGGGTGAGCCACAGCGGTGGCCAGCAGACGGAGTCTCCATGCGAGACAGAGCCGCGGTGTTAGCTTGTAATGTCTTGCACGCTCCTGCCCATGCTGGCAGAAACAAGCGCGGCAATCACATGGCTCTGGTTCCTAAGACACATCTGGCTGCGGGGTTCCTGGTCGAGGCCCTCTGGAAACTGTTCATTTGCAGAACATCTCCAAGAATTACTTAACTCAACACTTCTCTAGGTTGATGCAAGGCACATGTTGCTTCCACTGGATGAATCACAGAGTTGGGGGAACAACAAAGGGCCTCGCTGCTTGTTCCTAATACTGAGTGACTGAAACTTACACCAGGGTGCTTATTATCCAATGGGCCTAATGTACTGCAGCTACACCAAACCTTGCAGGGATATTGGCCATTGGATTTGAAACATAATTTGAGCTGTTATTACATTTTCTATGAAGAACAAAGCTTTGAATGAGCGTACTGGACTTATCAAATACACTTCAATTACATTCTTTTCTATGTTGGGGTGGGGTGGTGCGGGTGCAGCATTTTCTTCTCTCAGTACCTCACTGTTCTGCAGACATGATTAAAGGATGGTGGAATCGCATGTGAAAAGGATAATAATACGAGTGCGATTGAGTTTTCTATAGCATTCTCTCATGCACATACATATACACCCACTGGCCACTTCATTAGGTACACCTCCTTCGCTGTCCATTATATCAGCTCCACCGACCATATAGGAGCACTCTGTAGTGCTACAGTTACAGACTGGTACCCTGTCCTGCAATGGTCAGGACCACCACAGAGCAGGTATTATGTGGGTGGTGGATCATTCTCAGCACTGCAGTGACACTGACGTGGTGGTGGTGGTGTGGTAGCGTGTGTTGTGCTGGTGTGAGTGAATCAGACACAGCAGTGCTGCTGGACAACTCAGTGTCACTGCTGGACTGAGAATCGTCCACCAACCAAAACTATCCAGCCAACAGCGTCCTGTGGGCAGCATCCTGTGACCACCGATGAAGGACTAGAGGATGACCAACACTGCACTGNAATTTGAGCTGTTATTACATTTTCTATGAAGAACAAAGCTTTGAATGAGCGTACTGGACTTATCAAATACACTTCAATTACATTCTTTTCTATGTTGGGGGGGGGTGGTGCGGGTGCAGCATTTTCTTCTCTCAGTACCTCGCTGTTCTGCAGACATGATTAAAGGATGGTGGAATCGCATGTGAAAAGGATAATAATACGAGTGCGATTGAGTTTTCTATAGCATTCTCTCATACACATACATATACACCCACTGGCCACTTCATTAGGTACACCTCCTTCGCTGTCCATTATATCAGCTCCACCGACCATATAGGAGCACTCTGTAGTGCTACAGTTACAGACTGGTACCCTGTCCTGCAATGGTCAGGACCACCACAGAGCAGGTATTATGTGGGTGGTGGATCATTCTCAGCACTGCAGTGACACTGACGTGGTGGTGGTG
>CM067489.1:29220667-29232328 GCA_034552555.1 Semaprochilodus insignis
GTGGTATGCGATTCATGCTGCATGGTATGTGATTCATGCTGTGTTCATGGTGCATGGTATGCGATTCATGCTGTGTGGTATGCGATTCATGCTGTGTTCATGCTGTGTGGTATGCGATTCATGCTGTGTTCATGCTGTGTGGTACGTGATTCATGCTGTATTCATGGTGCATGGTATGCGATTCATGCTGTGTGGTATGCGATTCATGCTGCATGGTATGCGATTCATGCTGCATGGTATGTGATTCATGCTGTGTTCATGATGCATGGTATGCGATTCATGCTGCATTGTATGCGATTCATGCTGCATGGTATGCGATTCATGCTGTATTCATGCTGCATGGAATACGATTCATGCTGCATGGTATACGATTCATGCTGCATGGTATGCGATTCATGCTATATTCATGTCAATAGTCCATTTTTTCAGGTTTGAAAACAGGCTGGAATGAATAATCTACCCTGGTAAAATAGTGAATCAATACAGTGTATATATTATGCTATGATTTTACCCCAAAAACTGGCAAACCTAAGACAACATGGCACCCACAGATCCACGTTTCGGTGCCTAGATTCCAGTTGTTTCGGCAAACTGCTGTGATTCACATGTAGTACAAAAGTAAGCTCCCTATTCAGCAGCTTCTTGTTTGAATTTTCCCGTTCCACCTTGAACGTTGCAGCAGCTTCATTCTGGCACCTCAGGCATTATTATTACTGCAGTGCCATTTAAGGCGGAACTGAAATATGTGAACGAGAAGCTGACTTCAGCCTCGTATGATCCATTTCTTTTCTTTTCTTTATCGTTCGGCAGTCTGTATACAGATTGCTCCGAGTTCTTGCTGCATCTTAACTCCCAAAACAAAAAACTGGCCACCTTGTGTGTTTAAGGTGGTAGTAACTTCAGGCTCCTGCAGATGGCGCTGCACGAGGCTATAAATACCTGCGGGGTGTGAGTGACGGGATCCATAGATTGAGAAGAGGTGGTACAGTGCAGGGAATGTCTCGTTCCATGTGTGGAAAATGGCTCCAAAGCAGATGTTAATGATTGGCTAAAAGGAGTGACTGCATTTGGGCGTGCCAAAGACCATAGTGTGAAGGAAGTAGCTGAATCTGCAGGTGTATGGAAGCGTACGGTCATACAGGTCTACCAGCAGTGGCTAAAATCCCAGTCTACAAGGAATTCTCCTCGGAATTGTGCCAGGGAACAAGGCATCCACCAAATCTGGACCAACTGTGCAATTCTTTGATGTAAGAGTGTCTGAACACTGATGTGGCTACATCCAGAAACTTGTCCAGTTCACGCCAAATCCAATCACAGCTGTTATTGGTGCTGGTGGAGGTATGGGACACTATTAGGTAGTGATATTAGATTAGATTTCTGCCATATCGTCGGCCTCTATGTGCAAGTGTGTTTGATATGTTCATTTAGCCCACACAGAGTGAGTCACTGGCTGTAAAGAAACCAGCATCAGTATATGCCATAAAAATTCATGATCCTTGCATCCCTAGTTGCATCCCACAGGCTCCCACCATTACTGGTCTTTTTATGATGCATGCATTTCTGCAGTGCTCTATACGACCTGACAGTATCCATCTCATCCTCCGAAAAATATGACTACATAAATTCTCAGCACAATAACTAGAACACTGTCATGCTACCCAGACGGCACAGCTAAGATCTGATGCAAGGCCTGCACTGCTGCACTACCGCCACGCCAAGATCCAGAACCGTTTATACCTCGTTTCACGCTACAGTATAGAAATTCAACATGCTTTACATAACAGATTACAGAGCGACTCTGACAGCAAAGGGTGTGTACAGTAACTGTGTGTTTAGTCTCAGCTCTCCTGTGTTTTTCGCCTCTGCGTGGCTCTCCTCTCCCCTTTACTTCAGTCCCCTCTAATCTATCAAACATGTCTGCTCCCAGCGAGCCCAGCTCACGGTCTCACCAGGCCAGCCCCCAGTCACTCACGTCTACTCCGGCGCGAGCTGGAGAATATTAAGACATCTGTTGCGCGTTATCTGATGGATTATTCCGACATCTGCCACCATCTATTCTCCCCTCGAGAGAAGACAGCTTTCACTTGGCTGAACCCCACAAAGCCGGCTCTGCCTTGGAGGGGTGGAAAAACAGCACAAAAACAGGCCTAGGTGTCGTTTTACCACAAAAACAAGCACAACAAAGGTGTAAATTTGATTTATCAGCCACTCATGCTGAGTCCTATCAACATGCTTGCGAAATGAGGGTTCTGGAACGCTCGTGCAAGAATTCCGCCCGGAGAACTGGAAAATAGTGAATGCCGATAACTTTGCAGGGCTGTCTCTGCTGTTTAATCAAAGTTTGGAATAATGGCGGAATGAGCATGTTTGGAAATGTGTGTGTGTGTGTGTGTGTGTCTGTGTCTGTGGTCTGTTTTACTCTCCTTGGGAAAAAAGCCACAAACCAAATCACAAGGATGGCGGTTTCATCCCCACAGAGATAAAAAAACCCCAAAAAAACACGGATGCAGCTTTCAGTTAACAAACGTCGGGATAGGAACGAAAAAAAATATTTGTCATAAAAGTATTTGCCCTTTGAATATTTACTCCCCTTTGGAACCCAAAAATGTCTCAAAATCTAAATTCTGGGAGATTCTGGAAGATAAAACCCGTTGGACCCCCAAAATGTCTCAAAATTAAAATTCTGGGCGACCCCAGAAAATTAACTTGCAGCACTAGTCTGCCTCAAGGTGGCGCTATGGTGAAAGGGTTAACTCAGTTGATCTATCTTTGGCTGGGATACCTCTGAAAATCTTTATAGTAAGCCGTAGCGTCATTGGAAATCTGAAAACTGGGCTAATTTCCCAAGAGCCGGATGGTGGAAAGAGTGAAATGTTACTGATTTCTCAAACTGAAGACAGAAGAGGAGATGAGTAAGACCTCAGCTAATATGTGGAAGACCTACCCAACCAGAAAACAGCATTTCCAGAACAAGAAATATTAAACCAATGTTATGGTGAGTGAGTCAGCAGCCCACCAACGACTAAACTGGGACCCCACCACCCCCGAGAACAGGGGTATTTCGCACAGTGAATGGTTTAAGATCCTCAAAAATGCAAAATGTAATATAAGACACAGAGAACATGAAAAGACACAAAATACAGTTTTTAAGTGAGCTCAATAACTGGCTGTGCCACCTCCAGCAGCATCAACTTCAACCAACTGCTTCAAATAACTGGAAGCCCTAACTCTCGATCCAGCCATTAAACTAGCTCCAGTCCTAACCCTAACTCCATCCTTAACCTTAGCTGGAGCCCTAAACTTAGCTCCAGCCCTAACCCTAGCTTTAGCCTTAATCCTAGCTGGATTACTACGCCAACTCAAGCCCTAACCCTAGCTCCAGCCCTAAGCCTAGCTCCAGTCCTAACACTAGTTGAAATACTAAACCTAGCTGGAGCCTGGACTCTATCGGGAGCGCTTGCCCTCGCTCCAGACCAAACCCTAGCTACAGCATTAACACTAGCTCCAGCCCTAAGCCTAGCTCCAGTCCTAACTCTAGCTGAAATACTAAACCTGGCTGGAGCCCGCACACTAGCTGGAGCATTTGCTCTCAATTCAGACCTAATCCTAGCTACAGCATTAACACTAGCTACAGCCCACACCATAGCTCCAGTCCGAACCCTAGTTAAAATACTACACCTAGCTGGAGCCCGCACTCTATCGGGAGCACTTGCCCTCGCTCCAGACCAAACCCTAGCTACAGCATTAACACTAGCTACAGCCCAAACCGTAGCTCCAGTCCTAACTCTAGTTGAAATACTAAACCTAGCTGGAGCCTGCAGACTAGCTGCAGCGTTTGCCCTCGCTCCAGACCTAACCCTAGCTACAGCATTAACACTAGCTCCAGCCCTAAGCCTAGCTCCAGTCCTAACTCTAGCTGAAATACTAAACCTGGCTGGAGCCCGCACACTAGCTGGAGCATTTGCTCTCAATTCAGACCTAATCCTAGCTACAGCATTAACACTAGCTACAGCCCACACCATAGCTCCAGTCCTAACTCTAGTTAAAATACTACACCTAGCTGGAGCCCGCACTCTATCGGGAGCACTTGCCCTCGCTCCAGACCAAACCCTAGCTACAGCATTAACACTAGCTACAGCCCAAACCGTAGCTCCAGTCCTAACTCTAGTTGAAATACTAAACCTAGCTGGAGCCTGCAGACTAGCTGCAGCGTTTGCCCTCGCTCCAGACCTAACCCTAGCTACAGCATTAACACTAGGTCCGGCCCTAAGCCTAGCTCCAGTCCTAACTCTACACAATATAGTCTTGCTTTATAACTCAACTGTGCTTTAGCTTCAGATCATGTATTGATGACTGAGCATTCTCCAGCAGGATGTTCTGGTGGAGAGCAGAATTCAGGATTCTGTTAATGACGGCAGGTTGTCCAGGCCCAGAAGCAGTACAGCATCTTTACACCATCATACTACCACCACCATGTTTCACACTTGGCATACTGTGTTAGCTTTTCGGTATATGTACCAGCACTGGTGTCTTCCCACAAGTCCCACTTTCAACTCATCAGTCTTCAGAACATTAGTCCAACTAGTCCAGGCTTGGGGGTCATCCCCCAACCTGACCTTATCCGAGACAAGCAAGGCCTGCAATTGCTTAGATGTTCGTCGGGGTATTTTTGCGACTTCCTGGATGAGTCATCGCTGTGCTCATGGAGGAATTTTGATAGGCTGGCAGCTTCTGGGAAGAATCACCCGTGTTCCAAGTAGTCTGCTTCTGAAACTAATGACCCTCATGGTGGTTCCTTGGAGTCCGAGGGCCTTAGAAATGGCTCTGTAATCCTTTCCAGACTGACGGGTACATCTCAGTAACTCTCTTTACAATCTCTTCCGAAATTCTTTTTATCGCATGCTGCATTTTAAGATCCTTTAGCCTACTCCACAAATGTGGAACAGTTCTATTTAAGCAACGTTTACATTCAACAGGGTTGGCAGCAGTCAAGCCTGGGTGTGTCTAGTTTAATCATCAACTAAACAACTACTTCTTCATGGCTCTGTAGTTGTAGGCATACACACTCATCATCAAAAGAATAGTTGCACCCAGAAGGAATCAACCAACAGGAATTAAATTTGGTGAGTAGGTTTGACATTGTGAGACATGCAAATGATTCAACTTTCACGCTTGGCTACGCGTGTGACGTGAGCAAGGACGGGCCTTATTGCTGTACCTGACTGACCCAACAGCCACAATTGTGGACTTTGAGCAAGCAGTGATGTCCTCCATGAGTCATCCTGTTAGTACCAGCACCATTGGCAGACGACTGCACGATGCAGGATCACATGCACGCAGATCGTTACGACGACTGTCCTTAACACCACGTCAACATCGCCAAAGACTGCAATGGTGTCATGCCAGACTGTCATGGAGTGACTCAGAATTGCAGCGGGTCATCTTCAGTGACGAGCGCTTTTGTCTTGGTGGAGACGACCAATGAATCCGTGTGTGGAGGCACTGTGGTCGCCGCCAAGATGAATGGTTTGTTGTCACACGTCACACGTCCAGAAGACAATTGCAGGCCTTGCTCCACCTCCACCCCTACCCCAAAATCTGCAGGAACTGTGTGAGAATATTCAAGCTGCATGGGATGGATTATCTCAGGACACCATTAGGAACCTCTACACCTGGCAGCCCGACGCCATACTAAGAGACACTACTCCTGTACGTGTAGCTCAATAAATATTGTCCATATCAGTCTAAATGTATCATCATTTATTGTTCCTGGTAACCTTTATCTTCCTTCCCAATAGCACTGCAATCCCACACCTCCTTCTGGGTTCAGCTATTCTTTTGACCATGAATGTAGATATACTGGTACGTGGATCGATGAAAAGGAAACCCATGAAGATAAGCAAGTGATATACAGTAGATGTGTGAGAATGTGTAGTGTGTGAACATCTGGTTATAAAGCCAAGGCCAGCCTAGCCGCTGCATGCACTGCCTCCATCTAACAACCGCTGACAAGCTTCATGGGTCACCTTCACACCCTTCACTTCAAAACGAAAGACCGCCAACCCCCCCGTCCCCCAACCCTCTCTGCAAACGCACTCTGCACTCCAAACACACAACGCCTGCAAACCATCAATGTGACAACGCACTCCTCTGAGGGTGTGGAAAGGGGGCTGGGAAGCCAGTGCTAAGACTCTGTACCAGCAAAGGCCTGCGCAGGAGAGCTGGACTCCATTAGCAGGCCAAAAAAAAAAAACCTCTCTCTCTTGCTTCCTCCACGGCAAAACTCCCACATCCATCATGTTTAGACAGTGACTCTGACACAGGTTATCAGTGGCTAATTTCTTTAATACAGGGCCCCGACTGGATCCAACTATGTGGTGATGGATGGACGACAGGCTATATCTGGAAACAGAAGTATGAGCAGGAGGAGGAGACCATAGCATGATTTAGTCTGGACCGATTCTGTTTGCACTAAACACACATAACACCTATTTTAGTGATCCTGTACATCACAAGTCCAAACTTCATAATTTGCACTCCTGAATGAAACTTATCATTCGGGGAATGACCTAAGCGACTGGCTGCTGCTGTGGCAAGGCCCAGAGGGTTATTACAGAACGCAGAGTTTAAACCTCTATGTTTATATGAAGGCGTCCCACAGGGACGGGAACTGCTTCCTCTGCTGTTCTTCATCACACTCTCCCTGTCCAGAGGAGCTTAGACATGTTCTCTTTCAGAACAAAGCTGACTCTTTGCCCTTGTCAGCCTGTACTGAGTAGCCTCTGACTGACTGGCCTGGGGGGACTCTTTGTGCCTGCTGAAAACCACTTAATCTTCATTGACAGAGAGAAAAGGCAGATATATCAGCAAAGCCAAGACAGTAATGGAGAAATTACAGGAAATATAAGCCTAAATATGTGTCCGTATATCCCTTTCCGAAGTTCCCAACAGCTGATCGCAGTCTGGAAAAGCGGCTTCACGCTATATCCAGGATGAACCTTCCAATACCTCATGGAGATTGAAGAGAATGCCAACACCCTTTCCGCTAGCCACCATAAGATGGAATACGTGTGGGCTAAACAGGTGTTTATCTACCGCTACCGTATTAGCTATTCTCTTCCACACCGTTTAAAGGAGTCTAGACGTTTTACTGACTACACCTGAACTTCGCACACACCCCTTAACAGGATTTTCCATTGTGGAAATAACTAAGACGACGCCTGAATTCGGGCTTCCCGTCGTTCCAGCTCCAGCAAATGAGCCCTGAATGTTGTGTCGTGAAGCCAATCCGGTAGCTTAATGGAATGATAAATACAGGCAAGTTGTAATAACTTAAGCCTTCCTGTTTTTCCCTCTTTCACTCATTCTTCTCCCGTCTGGTGCTGGGGGCTTGGGAATCCTGACGTGAGAGCCCTGGTGCCACGGAGCCTCCGTCCACAAAATTCCAGAATTTCAGCCCTTGTTGTTGTAATCGGAGCTTCTTTCTCAGCACACGGGATGGGTTGGAAATATTGTGCACGCGAGACTCCCGAGGGCCTCGTCACCGGGACCTTCTTCTTCTGGCTGTGAAGTGGCTTTGATCCTCCTATCGACCGCTACCCGCAGCAGGCAAAGCTCTTCAGGGATACTGGAATTGAACAAATGTGCCAGCCTATAAATTAGAAGTAGGATACAATGCCTTGTCTTAACTTCAACACTATAAGGTGAACCAGGTGCGTTTCTCATGCTAACATATGTGAAACCGAAGACGCAAGCTAAGGAAGCCGATGCAGTAGATCATTCGATGGGAGCTATGCGCGATGAAGTGAGTACAAAAGGCACGGCGGTAATATAGATACAGAGCAACGGCAGAAACAAATATCGGCGTGACCCGGGAGGGTCAGAAATGTGTTACTGTTTAAACCTGGCCTCACCGGACAGTAGTCCTCGCTGATGATGGATGGGCAGCTTCATGGACCTCAATCCCGGATTTAGACATCTATATGGTGGTAGTGGCAACAGTCATAAACCTCGCTGGTTGTCCTCGTTACCCAGTGGAAGAATGCAAAGCTATGGTTTAGTGGAAAAACGTGTGAGAGAGGTGTGGGCTGGAAGACATTAATGACAAAATGGAAAACCCTTCACGGAGATAAAAGCCCAGTGCTCTTCAGGCAGGCCGTCACCAGATGGACAAAGCAGCCGAGACAGCGCAGGCCCTATCAAACCCAAACCTTCCATCTGTCCTCACCTCTCACACGCTGGCTTTAATGCACATGGCCGGGACAGCCTAGTGACAGGTCGGCCTTAACGTTTATCAGCACAATCAACAGCCCTGTTTGAATCATTCACGGCAAAGGGTTTACCCAAGTCGGGTGAAGATGAGGAATGAAGGGATGAAGGAACAATGTTGGTGTATGGATAAAGGAACGAACGGATGAAGGAACAATGCTGGTGATGGATAAAGGAATGAATGGATGAAGGAACAATGTCGGTGTATGGATAAAAGAACAAACGGATGAAGGAACAATGTTGGTTATGGATAAAGGAATGAACAGATGAAGGAACAATGTTGGTGATGGATAAAGGAATGAACGGATGAAGGAACAATGTTGGTGATGGATAAAGGAATGAATGAATGAATGAATGAAGGAACAATGTTGGTGATGGATAAAGGAATGAATGAACGAACGGATGAAGGAACAATGCTGGTGATGGATAAAGGAATGAATGGATGAAGGAACAATGTTGATGATGGTTAAAGGAATGAATGGATGAAGGAACAATGTTGGTTATGGATAAAGGAACGAACGGATGAAGGAACAATGCTGGTGATGGATAAAGGAATGAATGGATGAAGGAACAATGTTTGTTTATGGATAAAGGAATGAATGAATGAATGAAGGAACAATGTTGGTGATGGATAAAAGAATGAACGGATGAAGGAACAATGATGATGGATAAAGGAATGAATGAATGAAGGAACAGTGTTTGTTGTTTGATAAAGGCATGAAGGGATGAAGGAACAATGTTGGTGTATGGATAAAGTAATGAATGGACGAAGGAACAGAGCTCATTTATTGATAAAGGAATGAACGGATGAAGGAACAATGTTGGTGGTGGACAAAGGGATGAAGGGATGACAGGCAGCTACAAACAGCAGGTCTAGCTTGCTAGCTTTTGGTTATGCTGGTTAGCTTTAGCTCGCCAAGTTTCTCTGACTCTGTTTTTTGTGGGCGGGGCAAGCGACATCAACCCTGTGATTGGTCAGGGGAAAGCTTATTTATGTAAGACTTACCCAACAATAGAACCGCCCAGTTTACATGGAGAGTAGAGAAATATGGTGAAATATATGTATTTATTGGTTATTTATTGGTCAGGGGAGCGTTATTCAGAGGGTCTTTCCTCTAGTACATGTTTACTGTTTACCTGCGAGAACACGATTTATCTCATTAGAAAGAGAACACAGAGTTAGGTTCTCTGGGTCTATAAATTATTCTAAAGAGAGGGAACAGAGAGGGAAAGAGAGGGAAAGAGAGGAAAAGAGAGGAAAAGAGATTTGTTCCTGTAAAGTGAAAATGTAGATTTGGACTCGAGCAGCTCCCTGAGACGGGGCAAAGGCCTCTATGAGCACACTGCTCCAAAAATACTATTTAGTCAGCTTTTCATTACAGAGACACAAAGCTGCTCACTGTAGGTCCACTGGCTAGTTAGCATGTGTTGATACACACTAGGATTAGTATTTGTTCTGGCACGGCCACTATTGCGTATTTGATCAATCCCCCACTTATCAGTTAGGACTTATCAATAACATGCTTATTGTGTGGTTCTGTAAAACTCAGAGGAGCACTTCACAAAGCAGGATTTCTCGGATATATATATTTATACACACTCACACACACACACACACACACACACACACACACACACACACACTCATCATCAAAAGAATAGCTGCACCCAGAAGGAGGTGTGGGATTGCAGTGCTGTTGGGAAGGAAGATAAAGGTTACCAGGAACAATAAATGATGATACATTTAGACTGATATGTACAATAGTTATTCAGCTACACATACAGAAGTAGTGTCTCTCAGTATGGGGTCAGGCCGCCATGTTTACTAACCCAACATGCTAGACGTCTCGGCATGGAGCTGTAGAGGTTCCTAATGGTGTCCTATGATAATCCATCCCATGCAGCTTGAATATCCTCACACAGTTCCTGCAGATGGTGCGGTAGGGGTCGAGGTGGAGGGACACCAGGCCTTCTGGAGGTTAGATGCGTGACAACAAACCGTTCATCTTGGTGCTTACCACGGTGCCGCCATACACAGATTCGTTGGTCGTCTCCACCAAGACTAAAGCGGACTCGTCACTGAAGATGACCTGCTGCCATTCTGAGTCATGAGCCATGACAGTCTGGCACGACACCATTGCAGTCTTTGGTGACGTTGACGTGGTGTTAAGGACAGTCGTCGTAATGGTCTGCGTGCATGTAGTCCTGCGTGGTGCAGCCGTCTGCCAATGGTGCTGGCACTAACAGGATGACTCATGGAGGGCATCACTTACTCGATGAATGTCCGCCATCGTGGCTGTTGGGTCAGTGAGGTAGAGCGATAAGGGCCGTCCTTGCTTACGTCACATGTGTGGCCGAGTGTGGAACTTGAATTATTCACATGTCTCACAATGTCAAACCTACCCACCACGTTTCATTCCTGTCAGCTGATTCCTTCTGGGTGCGGCTGTATTGTTGACGATGAGTGTAATATTCAAAAACACAAATAAACAGAAACAGCTTCTAAGAGTTTGTAGAAGCTTTTGGATGATCTGAATGAAGCTCTAAGTGATTTCATTGACATCCACAATCCATGGCATTTACTGTAAAACCCCATTACCAAATCTGGTCAATTAAACTATCCACAGTATTTCTGTGACAGCAGATTCCAATAAATGAAAAATAATGTTTTTATCATTTAATATTACTTCCATATGTTCTTCCACATGCGCACTGTACATAGTATTAACAAATACATGACCACTCAAAAGTTTGCGGTCACTTGTCATAATAATAAAAATAACAGTTATGTACATAATTCATGTAGTGTGGACTGAAATGCCGAAACTAGACACCAAAACTTACGCCAAAACTTTTTTCAGAGTTTGCAATATTATATATCATCCATATATCATCCAAAACCTCATTTTATACATGTATAAACAGATACATTTAATACGAATTAAACCAGTGACCCCAAACTTTTGAGCAATACTGTATTTGAGACAATCTGAAATTTTTATGCATTTAAATTTCCAGACGGAATTTTTTTTTTCCATGCTTGCCTTTCAGGACTGTGATTGTGAGCGCTCTTCACTGCTGTTGCCGAATGATAACTACCAAATGTTCACGAATGGGCTACTACGTCTCAGTAGCCGGTGTCTAAACCAGTAGCAAATGTAGCACCAAATCAGTCTTCCAACTGCACGGCGGAATCTGACGGGATAACACGGCAGGCTGACCGACCCATGAACCCAGACAGCGCGCTGAGCCGGGTTTATTTATTTGCACTTTGCTTTTGTTTATACTGCGCAGGGGAAACATCCTCATCGCTAATGCTCTAATCCAGCCTTTTGATCAACGGCAGCAGGCACGAGAAGCAGTTGGAGAAACACAGGCTCTGTTAGCAATCTG
>CM067489.1:29247326-29263292 GCA_034552555.1 Semaprochilodus insignis
CGTCACACGTCCAGAAGGCCTGGTGTCACTCCACCTCCACCCCTACCGCACCATCTGCAGGAACTGTGTGAGAATATTCAAGCTGCATGGGATGGATTATCACAGGACACCATTAGGAACCTCTACAACTCCATGCTGAGACGTCTGGCATGTTGGGTTAGCAAACATGGTGGCCTGACGCCATACTGAGAGACACTACTTCTGTATGTGTAGCTCAATAAATATTGATCATATCAGTCTAAATGTATCATCATTTATTGTTCCTGGTAACCTTTATCTTCCTTCCCAACAGCACTGCAATCCCACACTATTCTTTTTAATATGAGTGTATTTTGGAACTCTCCCTTCAAAATAGAAACATTTACCAAGTAGTATTGCATGAAATGACCATTGTAGTATGTGGATGGACCTGAGGTGGAATTTATGGATTCAGGTCCCTCGTTATGTAGCCCTCGTGTTCCAGTGGCAAAGAAATGCAGTTATTCCTCATTTGGAATAATAACAATGATGGATAAGGGCTGAGCGTTCCACTGCACTAATACAAATCACAACATGCTGAATATACACATTACATGGTACGCGGTACAATGACCCGTTATATGGTAAACAATGATAAACAGCGTACCCTCACCATGACCCCATACAGCAAGGAGCAAGCAGTCTATCAGTGTAAAGCGCTTTTGTGCTCTTTCTTTACCCAATTTATCGGCCTATTTCATACAATCTGCAAAGCAGCATTATTCATGGGAATTTATTCTGGGCTATTTGGTTTACATGCGCAACAAACCCTTCAGAGAGAGCCGCCATCAGAGAGATACCATCTAAACAAGAGAGAGAGAGAGAGAGAGAGAGAGAGAGAGAGAGAGAATAAAAGTTAGACAAAGAGAGAGAGAATGAAAGAGCTAATGAGAGAAAGGAAGAGAGAGAGAGTATGGAAGTTAGAGAAAGAGAGAGGGAGAGAGAGAATGAGAGGAAGACGAAAGAAAGAAAGAAAGAAAGAAAGAAAGAAAGAAAGAAAGAAAGAACGAGAAAAAAGTCAGAGAAAGAAGGAATGAGAGAGAAGGAGAGAATGAGAGAAAGAGAGAATGAGAATAAGAGAGACTGAGAGAGGGAGAGAATAAGAAAGAAAAGAAGAGAGAGTGAGAGAGAGAAAAAGAAGGAGAGAGAGAGAGAAAGAGGATGAGAGAGAAAGAGAGAGAATAAAAGTTAGAGAAAGAGGGGGAGAGAGAGAATGAGAGTGAAAGAGAATGAGAAAGATGAGAGAATGAGAAAGAGAATAAAAGTTAGAGAAAGAGAGGGAGAGAGAAAATGAGTGTGACAGAGAATAAGAGAGGAAGACAGGAAACGAGAGAGAGATAGAGAGAGGGACAATGAGAGTGAGATAGAGAGAGAGAGAATAAAAGTGAGACAATGATAGAGGGAGTGAAAAAATAAAAAAGAGAAGACAGAGAGAGTGAGAGAGAGAGAAAGAAAGGGAGAAAATGGGAAAAGAGAATGAGAAAGAGAGGGAGAGAAAAGAGAGAATAAGAATTAGAGGGAGGCGGAGAAAGAAATAGAGAAACAGAAAGAGTAAGGAGAGAGACGGTGAGAGAATAAAGAAGACCAATAGAGAGAAAGAGACAAAGAAGGGAGAAAGGGAGAAAAAAGACATCAAAAAAAGAAACGATAGAGAAACATAGGCACACAGAGAGATGGAGAGAGTGAGAGAGAGGAAGAAACAGATGAAGAAAGAGAGAAATACATGACAGCTGAAAATGAATAAAGAGGAAGAGAGAGAGAGTAAAGAGAAAGAGAGACCCACTGAGAAAAAGAAACAGACATATACAGACAGAGAGAGGGAATAGAAAGGGAGAGACAGACAGAAACAAAGAAAGAGAGACACAATAAGAAAGACAGAGACTGAGAAAGAAAAAGCAAGAAGAAAGAGAAAGAAAGACAGAGAGAGACAGAGAAAGATAAAGACAGACATTAAGAGAGAGAAAGACAGTGAGACGATGAGAGGCAGACAGACACGGAGGCCGTTCCCTGCCCGGGCCGTGATCCTGCGGCTCTGTCAGATAGGCCGCGTTAAGCCGCGTCACTCAGCCTCTTTGTTCTTGGCACCTCTGAAACACGTGCAGCTGTTCCGCTGCTACAGCTCCGAGCACAAAAGAGCAGAACCCTCACCGCAAAGTCATGCCCACCAAGACTCCTAAACACGCTTCACGACATCTGACAGCAAAAATGCTGCGTGAAATTGTGACGGAGTTCACCCCGCAGCGACAGAGGCATGTAGTCCTCTCTCCGCAGCCGAGCCCGGCGGTTTGGGAGCGTGTGCGCTTCAGCGTCGATCCTCAGCTTTCTAATTCTGCCATTATGCTGATCAGCGAATCACACGGTTTGATTGTAATGGTTTCTGTCTGGCGCTTTCCTCACAGCACATACCAAACAGAGCCCACTCTTGATCTCTGACTGGCAGACGGGGAGTCATGTTAAAAAGGAACCACATTCAAGCGGCCCTGTTTGACCGGCCGAACGGGGAAGAATTATGAGTGATGGTGGCAGCTGAATGTTTGTGGCCTTTTATGTGGATGGGGAAGAGTTCATTGGGAAGTGAGAGCGGAGAATGAAAGAGACCCCACGCTTCACGCATGTAGTGCCAGCTGCCAGATTTAATGGGCCCATTACCTCTCGACTGAAAACGGCACGCAGTTCAAAACCATGCAACCGCAGCACTTCTGCCTGCCTTCAAAGAACCCGTAGAGATAAGACAAAGCAAACTCCCTGCGATACAGCAGAACGCAGGCACCAAAGGCCACAAAGCACAGTCTACTAGAACCAGCTCTATATCAGTCCAACCCCTCCACAAATATGCGCACTAATAAGGTTTATAATCTGATTATGTGGACGATTAATAGAGCTCTTAAAAAGGTCAAAATCGTAACCACACATAACTACACAATTACAACCCATGCGTAGCCTTTCAAAAGGCTCCAAAATACACTCAACGTCAAAAGAACAGTTGCACCCAGAAGGAAGTGTGGGATTGCAGTGCTATTGGGAAGGAAGATAAAGGCTGATGATAAATTTAGACTGATATGGGCAATATTAATTGAGCTACACATACATAAGTAGTGTCTCTCAGTCTGGCGTCGGGCCGCCATGTTTGCTAACGCTACATGCCAGACGTCTTTAACAGGGTCCCGGACAACTTAACCCTGCAGACTGCACATTTCACTCCGGACAGTTTCCCAAACTTCTTGGACAATATAAAGTAGCTTCGCTCAGACTGAAGAGAGGAGCAGTTCCACCTTCATTAGCATCACAACCCCAACAGCAGCCTGTAAGTAGCAGCCATGTTGTGTGATTGTATCCGTGTTTGCCGGTTGATGCAGGTCATCTTAAACTGACAGTTCCATAGTGAGGAACAACTTTAATCTACTGTGTGTTGATGTCCAGATGGAAAGCCAGTAGCTAGTACAGGTAACATTAGTTACTAGCCTAGCACAAATATGCGCACTAATAAGGTTTATAATCTGATTATTTGGACGATTAATAGAGCTCTTAAAAAGGTCAAATCATAACCACACATAACTACACAATTACAACCCATGCGTAGCCTTTCAAAAGGCTCCAAAATACACTCAACGTCAAAAGTACAGTTGACTTGACTTGACCCCAAAGGAAGTGTGGGATTGCAGTGCTATTGGGAAGGAAGATAAAGGTTACCAGGAATAAATGAAGATAAATTTAGACTGACATGATCAATATTTATTGAGCTACACATACAGACGTAGTGTCTTTACGCTACATGCCAGACGTCTTTAACAGGATCCCGGACAACTTAACCCTGCAGTCTGCACATTTCACTCTGGACAGATTCCCAAACTTCTTTGACAATATGAAGCAGCTTCGCTCAGCGTTTGACCCTGAAGAGACTGAAGAGAGGAGCAGCTCCACCTGCATTAGCATCACAAACCCAACAGAGTTTCATAGTGAGGAACAACTTTAATCTATTGTGTGTTGATGTCCAGATGGAAAGCCAGTAGCTAGTATAGGTAACGTTAGCCACTAGCATTAGCTCCAAGTAACTAGCATAGCTAACTAAATAGCATGAAGGCGGAGCTTATTTACACAGAGGCTCTTTTTACTTAGTCTATTTGGACATGTTACGTCTGGGTGATCATCACTGCATCTCGCGGTAAACCAGCCAATCAGAGCAGAGCTAATTAGATTATTCATGAGCTCCCCAAAAAAAGTTTAATTCAGGACCAAATTATAAAATCCTATGAGAATGAAAGTTATAGAAAGAGGGGTAGAGAAAGAGAGAGAATGACAGAGCAATGAGCAAGAGAGAGAGAGAGAGAGAGAGAGAGAGAGAGAGAGAGAATAAGAAAAAGAATGAGAAAGAGAATGAAAGTTAAAAAAAGAGAGAAAATTGAAGTTAGAGAAAGAGAGGGTGAGAGAGAGAGAGAATCAGTTAGAGAGGGAGACAGAAAGACAGAATGAGAGAGAGAATAAGAAAAGAATGAGAAAGAGGGAGAGAGAACAAGAGAGAGAGAAAGGATGTAAGACAGAGAGAATGAAAGTTAAAAAGAGAAAATTAAAGTTAGAGAAAGAGACAGAATGAGAGAGAGAGAGAATCAGTTAGAGAGGGAGACAGAAAGACAGAGAATGAGAGAGAGAGAGAGAGAGAGAGAAAGAATAAGAAAGAGAGGTGGAGAGAGAGAGAACGAAAGGAAAGGTAGAAAGAGAGAGAAATTGACCAGAGAGAGAATGAAAACGAGAGAATGTGGCGAGAGTGCTAGAGAGAAAGAGCGGGAGAGAGAGAAACGGAGAGACAGGAACTGGAAAAACATTTAAAATTATGAATTAGCGCATCTATGGCACCTTTAAATATCTACAACCATCATCACGACAGACGCCGTATAATCACAGCAGATTCACTGAGAAGGTCTTTTCTAAAGAAGGTTCTTCAAGGGTTCTGCAGTAAACCATTTCAAGGTTCTCTGCATGGTGAAATACTTCTTCAGATGTTTCTACAGAGCACGAAGAAAGATTCTTCTGTTGTAATGATGTCAAGCGTGCCACAATGGAAGAACCCTATTTGGTTCAACATGGAACCGATTTTTTAAAAAGGTCCTACACAGAACCCGATACAGCATCAATCTGAGGAACCATCTCACCATGCAAACGGTTCTATATAAACCTCATGGTTGTAAACAGAACCATGCCCCTCACTAAAGAACCCTTGGAGGAAATATCACTGTTCCGAGGGCATTACATGCAATCAAAGCTGCAATCCAGCATCCTCCCCCGAGGTCCTTCACTCCATGACTGTTCTTGGCTTCTCCTCATGCCGTAAACTAAAACCAATGCTTATTTACCTCAGGATGCACCACAGCTCGGCTTCAAGTCACACTCCGAGCCCCGTAATTACACGATTTTGTCTCTGGCCGAAATCAGGACCACATTGCATGCCTCCCCGCATCAGCTGGGTTATGATGCAGCAAGTGCAGGCCCGGGTCTGACGGCATTTCCCCGAAAGAGAATTATAAGCTCTTTTCCTTGGCGGTTTCAATGTTGTTATTAGTACACAGCGAGGGGTACAGAGAAACAGGGTCTCACAGTGCTCTTTGTGGTCCCCCTCATCCTGTAAACAAGCATTTCGACACAGCGGCTTCAGTAGGATATTTTACTACCTAGTGTGACTAAGCACACGTGTGTTTTAACAGAACTGAGGGACCGTCTTAAAAAGCTGCTGCAGTGGTTTAAATGCTGCAAGGAAAACAAAGGCTGTATTTGAAATGGCACACTACTATATTGCCTACTGCATACTACAGTAGTATGTACTGCATACTGCATACTGCTCCCTGTGTGTAGCATATATGTTATAAAACATGTATCAACTTATCATATAAAAACTTATACAAGTTCTGACCTACAGTGTAGTATACTAATACAGTCACATGACCAGTTACCTCACATTTACCTCAGAGCTGTTATTACTGTATCCACTGTTTAGAGCTAGCTGCTGCTAACTCTGCTCAGTTCACCTGAAATACGTTTAGCCTAGCTGTTAGCTACCCTCGGCTATTTCACTCTAAAACTGAACCTCTAAAGCGAGTTCATCTTTTATTAATCTTCAGACCTGTATATTTTAACTTTCTGAGGCTCATTCTGATGAAAACATACCCCACTACAATCACTACACCACATTTATACTGTGAGTTGGCTGCATTTTGCTCCCCAGTGTTACCCGCCGCCATTTCCTCCGGCTGAAGCAGGCTGAGAGCTGGTGAGGCCGCAGTGCGTGATGGGATGCAGTACACCATGAAGATCGCTCCCCCTGTACACTAGAACCTCTGACTGGAGTAGAACACTATCTGGGGATCTTCAATGCACTACAGATCTTCAGCTTGGTCACATACTGTATACTACATACTAATTTTAGGCAGATTTGTGTGTGAGTAGTATATAGTATACCAGTTTGGATACAGCCAAAGTGATTAGCAGCGTTAACATATGAAGAGCGCCACAATGACACCTGAATATGAATCTGAGAGGTTTAGAATGAAGGGAAACCTGCTACGTTCTGACATAATGAACGATTTTAATATGTATCCATAAATCAAGTTTTGAAACCAAGGACTGAATTAAAACTGTATCACTGTTACTCCCCTATTTCTTTCCGAGGATCTCTCATTTACCTTTTGTCATGAATCAAACCGCTTCAAAAACATAGTTCTTCAAGGGTTCTTTGGTAAAGACAAGGGAACACTGAAATAATGGATTGCATGCATTTATGGTTCATAACTTTGATTTTGATTTATTATTATTATTATTTTTACATCCTTTTAATTGTAACTACCCTTGCAAAAACCTTTCTGAGGTGCCAGGAATGTTCTAATGTTTTTGTTTTCTTTATGTAAAGCACTTCGAATTGCCACTGTGCATGAAAGGTGCTATCCAAATAAACTTGCCTTGCCTTCAGATTGATGCAGAATGTGTCCTGTATGGTTCTATATAGCAGTATCCCACCTAACCCAGGAAACGCTGCTACATAAAAGGGTTCTTTGCATGTTAAAGCACCAACAAATTCCATATAGCACCAAAAAGGGTTCTTTTATTGTCACAAGTTTGTAATTATAGCGATAACAGAACCCTTTTTGGTGCTATATACTGTGTAGTACCATTTCCAAAAAGGTTCTATATAGAACCATGTGCAGTGCATTCTCCATCAATTTGACGAACCCTTTCACATTTAAGCCTGCTAATAGTTCTTTGAGTGCTCACCCAAAGGGCTCTTCTTTTGCTGCAAGCTTGATATTATAACAAGGCATTCAAAAGTTGTCCAAAAATGGTTCTTCAGTGGTTATTTAAGAAAGACACTGGATCTTTATAGAAACATGAACACTGAGCGAAACGTTTCCAACTGGTTCTACAGATCGATAGAGAATGGGTTGTATATATATCTATATAGAACCAAAAAGGCTCTTCTTTTGCTACAAGCTTAATATTACAACAATGTATTCCTAAAAAATGGTTCTACAAAGGTTCTTTCTGGCCCAAATCTCACAATTCTCTGATGCAAGAGTGGCTGAACATTAATGTGGCCTACATCCAGGAACTTGTCCAGTCCATGCCAAAGCCAGCTACAGCTGTTATTGGTGCTTGTGGAGGTATTACACGCTATTAGGTAGGTTTCAGTCACAGGGGACTAGGTGTCCAGTGAGCTTATAGACTAGGAACATTATTCTAATATCAGAGCTTTTAAACTGTCTGTAGAAGCAGCTAAAAAAACGTACCCTCTGACACCACAACCACAACTAACTGGCAGTCTGGCATGTTCAGGCCTGAACTTCACTGTACAGAGAATGATGGCAATTTGTTGCAACACTGATCAGCAAAATCACAGTTAGACAGTTTCCCCCAGTCGTTTAGCCCCGCCAGCCCCTCCCCCCCTCAGTACAATCTCTTCTCGTTAGATCAAGAGAGTGAGCGTGAAACTAGCCCGTGATGATTAATGGTGCCGAACGCCTCTCCTTCTCCCGCTCTCCGTCACACCTGCTCCTGAGGGAGAAACACTACCTGATCAAGTTTACCACAGAAACATCTCACGCATTTGCTCGGTGTCACTCTGTTCCTAATAGGCCTGATAGATGCGTGATATCTTACAGTCTGACCTCCAGTAGAGTATTTCCTCCAACACTGGATACGCTGTGCTTATTTGCATGATGAATTGTGATATACCTGAGCGCTCGTAAATTACACGTGCACCTGCAAGCGAAGCAACCGCCTGCCAGCTTCCATAGACGCGACAGAGAAAACGGGGACATAAATCCTAGAGCTCCAGCTCCTCAGACAGGCCTTTGTTCACACCAGGCTGGATACCGGCTTCATTAACGCCAAAGAGATTAAATACGTTCGGAATGAATCAGAGGAACGAGGGAAGAAAAAGTCAGAACAGTGGAAACAACGATTACTAATGTAATCCAGAGCCTTACTGTCGCTGGGCACTTTTAAACAAGATGGTTCTTCAGTAAACGATAATAGTTCTATACAGAACCATCAACACTCAAAGAACTATTTGCAGGCTTAAATGTGAAATGGTTCTTCATATGGACAGATAATGCATTGTACATGGTTCTATTTAGAACCTTTTTGCAAATGGTTCTACAGTATATAGCACCAAAAAGGGGTGCTGCTATCCTTACAATGCCAAGCCTGTGATAATAAAAGAACTATAAAAGAACTTTCTGGTGCTATATAGAATTTGTTGGTGCTTTACCATGCAAAGAACCATTTGACCATGCAAAGAACCATTTAAGCATGCAAACGGTTATGTGTGTGTTCATGGTTCTGTATATAGGTTTGGACTAGCGTTTGTAGCTTGGACTCATGTTAAGAGAAAAGCTACTGAAACCACATGGTCATGAAGCAAACAAAGCTCTTAAAATGAGGGTTTTTCAAAGGTTCTTTAGTAAAGACAAAGGTTCTATACAGAACCACAAAGACTCAAAGAACCATTTGCATGCTCTCCAGACTGATGGAGTACTTTGAAAGAAGTAGCTGATATCTTTTGAGTTAGTTAGAAGAACTAGGTTCTAGATTTCATCTCATGGATGTGTACCATTTGGACCACCTGATTTAACTTAATGAAAGAATTACCATAAATAGCTACTGGATAAAAACATTAAGAACAGTGTTCGTCCTTGATGTTTATTTGTATTAGTTTATTAATGTTAGTAATAAGACTAATAATGCCCAGAATTATAGCTTTTCATATGTCATTTTCATCAGGGACCTACAAGTTCTGCACATAGTAAGATGCCTTTCTAAGCCATCTGGTGTGAAATGTAATAGCTTACTGTTGTTAAAATGATAGTTTTGGGGGGGGGGGGTGGAATTCTCCTTCCTCCAAACATAATCAATCATCCGAGGCATGTTTGATGCCTGAAGTTTGCTTTGAGGCTACAGCAGCTATCACGCAGCAGAGGCCTAGCACCGTGCAAATTACATACCTACGTCATCACACAAACCTCAAACCATGCTGAGTTATCTTAAATAAAGACCCAAAACACAGATATCATAAATATGTGTCAAAAGTTTAGACACACCCAGCCAAATGGATGTTGTTGGCGATCTTAAAGACTCTACAGGCTTACACTTAACAGTTCCCGTTTCAGTGTAGTGTAGTGTTGTCCAGATGGTTTAACTTGATATATCTTGTATATATATATATCATATACATCATATATATCTTGTATCTTGAATAGATATATCTCGATTAAAGGAAAGACTAGTCTAAAAGAAATTGACAATAAACTCAAACAAGATAAATGCTAAAACAATTATGGGAACAATTAAGATTTAATTAATATGGGGAAAAAATATTAAAACCAATATAATAAAACTAATTCATAAGAAACTAAAATTAAAACAGACAACAAAAGGATTATAAAAAATAAAAACAGGATAAAATAAAGTAAAGTAACAGATAAAGAAACTTGCAGACTGTCTGTGAGAGACTGTAGTGGTGATGATGGTGGTGATGGAAGGGGTCACCATGACTACAACACAAATATTCATTTATTCATTCATTCAGTCATTCATCCTTGAAACCGCTTATGCTTCTGGGGGGCGGGGGGTGCTGGAGCCTATCCCAGGACTCATTGGGAGAAGGCAGTAAACACACTGGACAGGTCGCTAGTCCTCACAGACATACACATTCATACACTCACATCTAGGGGGCAATTTAGCATCTCCAATCGGCCTGACTGCACGTCTTTGGACTGTGGGACGGAACTGGAGCACTCAGAAGAAACCCACGCAGACGCTGGGAGAACATGCAAACTTTACACAGAAAGCACCCTGGTTATCCCTGCCGGGAATCAGGCCAAGGCCCTACTTACTGTGAGGCAACAACGCTACAGCACAAATACAGCCAATTTATTCACTATCCAAAAGCACCAGTGAAGCTACCGAGAGTTTACTGAGAAAACAGAATAGTGGTAAATCCAAATCTGAATTCTTTAGGAACTGTTTTGCCTCAGAACACCCTTCATGTAACCATCCACCGTGAACAGACTCAAATGACTTTATTACTTCAATAAAGTTTTAGACCAAATACCTAATCACAAAACTGCCCAAAACATCCCGCAGCGTATTCACGACTACTTTACCTGATAACTTTCCATGATGAAGCTGTTTGAAGTGGACGTCTGGTTCCTATCACCACCACTGTGAACAATTCAAGACCCGGTAAGTTTCTCTAGACTGAAGCGTTTCAAACCAAAACACTCTGAAGGACCTTCTAATTTAATCTGTGACCTCTTTTGAATGTGTGAATGCGGTCACTGGTGTAACTAAGATCTTATGGGTCTTTTATTTCAGCCCCTTATATATATAAGGGGTCTAATTATACTCCTTCACAGTGTGTGTGTTTGGGTTCCACTAGAACAGATTTACATGCTTCAGTTTTCCCAAAATGCAATATGTTCATACTTTGCATCTGTATTCACCCTCTGTCTATAACGCTCTGTTAGAGCTCCTGTATCTTTAAGCCCCGCCTCCTGATGAGCCCAATGTGCTCTGACTGGTCAGCTCACCCACTCTGTTTATATCGGGCAACTATGGAATCCTGCTACAAGTTCCACCACCACAGCCCTGTGGCTGTTATTATAATGGTGTTGATTCTGCCGCATCAGTTCGATCCAGAGTCCGATCCTGAAAGTCCGATCTGCCTTTACGAGCTAGACTGGAGCAGGGCATTGGAGTGGTCAGTTTTTACTGTTTTAGCTCTCAGTGTGTTGTGTGAGGGCAGCCAAGCTTGCGGGTAGGCGGGCAATAAGGACTGTGTTACGAGATGACATCATCGTGTAACAGGGAAAAGGACAGGAATTCTAACAAGGCGTTCGGGCAGCTGAGAAAAGTGGTTTCTGTGGGAGAGAGTTTTTCCATGTGGCATATACTTTGGGCTTTAGAACTTTATAGACCATTCACATGCACAAACAGCTACAACACACTAAAGGAAACAGGAAAAACCCGGAAAAGCAGACACACTCTCCGCACAGGCCAATCCAGCCACCGGCATCTAATGCAAGCTGTCAAATGCCTAATAAAAAGGTTACCTACAGACCCTATAAAGATTTTAGGGGACCCGCTGCAGGTTGGGGCCCCAGTGCAATTGCCCCCCACCCCCACCCCAGCCCTCCCAGTCGTTACGCCACCGGAGGAGGTGGATTTGACTTCCCAAGCGGTGCAATGAACACAGATTTCTGGGTCTAGGACTCCAAGATATCTCGGAATTGAGAAATGCCTGGTGTTTTTTTAGGCTGTTGTTTTTTGTCTGTCATCCGTTCTGTATCTCTCGTGCACTCCTCTCTCATCAGTGTAGTCCGTGCCTTCACCCACGTTTGTAAATCACAGGCCCGGAACAAGTGGGAAGCGGAGGAGAAAATTAGATCAAGGAGAAATGTGCAGGCTGTGCTCGGGGTGCTGCAGTGGCTCAACCTCTGAACTGCTTCCCACCACCCACCAAGGAGAGAGGCATTAGGTTCAAATGGACACACACACACCCAGGCGTGCGCGCACACACAGGCACACACACAGGCACACACACACAGGCACACTTTCGACCCCAAGCTTTTCACAAAGCATGAGGTGAGAACTGGAAACACTGACAGTCACACGGCAGTTCTGGAGCTGCGAGGACGTGTGGGCAAGGCTCGTCATTGCTTACACATTTTGCACAATGTGGATCTGATTAGAGCGAGAGGGACTGCTTCGAGCTAACCAGTGCAAAGTCGCCAGAAGATCAATTAATTCTCTGGAATTACTGCAAATACAAGATGACCTCAACTACTGCCATGCATAAAAGTCTGAACCCAGAGAGGGGAACAAAGGATGTGTCCTGTTATCCATTAATGGCTGAGATCTCGCAGTAGTCGCCCCGCGCTTGTACTGCTGTTTTTGGGAGGGGGGGACGACTGTTTCACACCCCGCGTTCGGCACCGGCAGTAAAACGGCAGAAAACGAGCGAGGGTACGGCCAGCCACACTTCACTAAAATTGCACACCATTTCCACTCAGTTTAGGGGCCACCCTTATTAACGTCCAGGCAGGCGACCCAGGTGGGCAAGGGTCTGCAGTGGAAAACACCCACAAGACCAGACCGCTTCTCCCAGCGCTGCTCCCTCGGCCAGAAATTAAGTGGTACACCAAACTTAATGGCTTTCCCACCCACCAAACTGAGCACATAGGAAATGGACCCGAAAGTGGCCTTTTAGTTGGACTGGCTGTTTGTAGCTATGACTCAGAAAAGCTACTGTCTCTTCTTCCACACGCTCTTAAAATGACGGTTCTTTAAACGACTATGCTTCTATATAGAACCATCAACACTCAAAGAACCGTTTGCTTGCTTTGGAGATGCACAGAATGTGCTGTATGTGGTTGTACAGAGCACCAAAGAAGGTTATTCCATTGCTACAAGCTTGACATCTTAACAATACACTTTTAGAAAATATGGTTCTTTATGGGTTCCTTAGTGAAGATAATAGTTCTATACAGAACCAAGAACATTTAAATGCTTCTAGGGTGAAAAGGTTTTTCTGACTGATCAAAATGTGTCATGCATGGTTCTATAGCGCATCAAAACAGGTTCTTCCATTGCTTGAAGCCTGACATCTTGACCATACACTCCAAAAAAATATGGTTCTTCATGGGTTCTTTAGAGAAGACAATAGTTCTATACAGGGCCAAGAACATTTGCATGCTTGCATTGGGAAAAGGTTCTTCTGACTGATCAAAATCTGTCATGTATGGTTCTATAGAGCATCAAAATGGGTATCTTAACAATACACTCTTAAAAATAGTTCTTCAAGGGTTCCTTAATAAAGACAACAGTTCTATACAGAACCAAGAACATTTGCATGCTTGCACGGTGAGATGGTTCTTCTGAGTGATCAAGAATGTGTTGTATATGGTTCCATAGATCACCAAAGAGGGTTCTTCTATTGTTATAAACTTGACATCTTAACAATATAATACTTAAGAAGTTGCTTATTTATGGGTTCTTTAGCGAAGACAATGGTTCTCTACAGAACCAAGAATGTTTGCTTGCCTGCATGGTGAAATTGTTCTTCTGACTGATCAAGAATGTGTTGTGTATGGTTCCCTTTAGCACCAAAATGGGTTCTTCTATTGTTAGAAGCTTGGTGTCACAACAATAGCAGAACCATTTTAGTACCACCTATAAAAGGTTCTATACAGAGCCATATACACATGCAAATGATTCTCTGAATGTTCATGCTTCTATACAGAACCACACTCTGTACTAAAGAACCATATTAAGAGTGTGTTGTTACTATGTCAAGCATGTAACAACAGCAGAACCCTTTTTGTGCTATATAGAACCATTTTTAAAAAACAGTTCTACACAGAAACATAAAAACTTCTTTATCAATCTGAAAACCCGTTTCACCATGCAAAGAACTATTTAAGCATGCAAATTGTTCTTTGAGTGTTTGTGGTTCTATATAGAACCACAGTGTTTACTAAAGAACCCTAGAAGAACAATCTTTTGAAAGAGTGCATTGTTACGATGTCATGCTTATGACATCGGCAGAGTCCTTTTCAGTGCTCCTCCTTCAGTCCGAGGAGCTATTTCACCATGCAAGGACCCGTTTAAGCATGCAAACGGTTCTGAGGGTTCATTGTGTTTATTAAAGAACCCTTTGAAGAACTTTTTAAACAGCATATTGTTACAATGTCCAGCTTGAAAGACCCTTTTTTGATGAAACACAATTTTCATAAGGTTCTAGATAGAAACATATACAGCACGTTCTCTACAAATCTGAAGAAACATGCAAATGTTAATGGTTCTATGTAGAACCACTGTGTTTATTAAAGAACCCTTGAAAAAACAACTTTTTTAAAGAGCATAATGTTGCAACGTCAAGCTTGCAATCCTGGCAAGACCCTTTTTGGTGCTATATAGAACTATTTTCCCTTAAGTTCTGGATAGAACCATGTACAGCACATTCTCCATAAACCTGAAGAAGCATTCAAATGTTCATAGTTCTATGTAGAAGCGTTGTTAAAGGACCCGTGAGGAACCATCTTTTTAACAGCATATTGTTACAATGTTAAGCTTGCAATACTAGCAAGACCTTGTTTGGTGCTTAATACTCTAGAACCATTTTCAAAAAGTGTTCTAGATAGAACCACATACAACACATTTTCTATAAATCTAAAAATGCATGCAAATCTTAATGGTTCTACACAGAACCATTGCGTTTATTAAAGAACCCCTTTTATAAAAAGAACCAACTTTTTGGAAGAGCATACTGATACAATGTCAAGCTTGCAATCCTAGCAAGATCCTTTTAGGTGCTCTATAAAGCTATTTTAAAGAAGGTTCTAGACGGAGCATTTCACCATGCAAATGTTCATGGTTACACATACATAAGAGCACTTAATTAAAGAACCTTTATTAAAGAACCCCTGTGCCATCTTTGAAGAGTGTATTAGCTAGAACCAGAAGTTTTCTGGAGTTATATGAAGGACAGTTCAGCAGAAACAGGAACAGGGACAGAAATGAGCTGAAGGTGGTGCGTAAGCTGGAATCCAGGGTCTCACCTGCAGATGCTGGAACGTGGCAGTGAGCTGAGTGATGTGGAGGGTGAGGCAGCGAGACGCGCACCTCGCGCTGTTAATCTTCTCCACCGTCTCTCCGTCCTCAGTACCGGACCTCCGGCAAACGGACACCCCAAACAGACACCACAGCAGCACGGACGCGAGCCGGGAGCCGAGCATGTTCCCGTCCTGGAGGCGAGGGCCGGTTCTCCTAAGTGCCAGGCGCGTTTAAAGGACTTTACAGACGCGTAAATCCCACCTGAAGCGCGTAAGTCTCCGGAGTGCGGTGGGCGCTGCTCTGAAGAGGAGCTGAAGAGGACCGGACGCTTTCCGCACAGACACTCCCACCATGTCTGCACGTGGGCCGCTTCAGCAGCGCCAGATACTCCAGCCCCAACATTCACCCGCACTCGGGTAATCTACTGTACCTGATGCGATCGACGTGTAGACGTTTATTCATGCTCTTCAGATTTTGCGTGGAAAAGATTCTTTGCTCAGTTCCATTATGTGCTGAGTTAAAGGGAAACTCCACCAATGTTTCAGAATTGCGGTGTAATTTAGGGGTCGAGATGTAAACAGACTCAGTCAGGGTGGTTTTATGTGAGATGGTTCACTAGCAGAGAAACTTACTGACTACCAGTTCCTTACAGTGGGGGTGATGGTAACCAAGGGTCCCCATGTCTAATGCACATCTAGCCTTTTTTAATTATCTCCCATAACCACCAGGGAACCTACACGTGCCCTCTGAGTAAACATAAAATAGTCCCCTTATATATATATATATATATATATATATATATATATATATATATATATATATATATATATATATACACACACATATATATAT
>CM067489.1:29263399-29310615 GCA_034552555.1 Semaprochilodus insignis
ATATAGATAGATAGATAGATAGATTAGAACACCAATCATGTATCCCTCCACCGTAAGTGGATTATCACAAACTTCATAGCACTGTCATAAAGCAGTTACAGTTACATTACAGTTTCATGTAATAGCTTCTTTCTCTGAAGGAGCTTTTAGAGGTGAACGTCTGGTTCCCATCACCACCACTGTGAACTATTCTGACTCGGTAAGTTTCTCTAGAATAGAGCATTTCACACCCAATGACTCTGAATGACTCTGAATGACTCTGTTTACATCTCCACTGTTTAATTAGGTAGAAATCTTGACAAACCTCTATTCCCGCCCGTTTCTAATATCTGGTACATGCGAAAAAGTTCTGAACTGTCACTGGGGTGGAACCCTGAATGGTACATATGCAGTGCTTTTAGTTAGGGAACATTATAATACCGCATACCACTGCAGTTAATGTTTTTACGGGGGAACTCCACTAATATTCTCAAAGCACCTACATAATTAAACAGCTGAGGTGTAAACTAAGTTATTCAGAGTGGTTTGGTGTGAAATGGTGGTGGTGATGGGAACCAAACATCCACCTCACAGAAAGTGACACCAGTTGTTCAAAACCTCTGAATAGATCAATCCTTGAGATGTGATTCAGAGCAGAGTTCTGAATGTGTCAGACAATGTGTCAGACATCAGGCAGCATATTCATAACTATTTCATGTAATAACTTTCTGTGAGGGAGTTTTTAGAGGTGGACGCCTGGTTCCCATCACCACCACTGTGAGCAATTCTGACTTGGCAAGCTTCTCTAGACTCTAGAGTCAAGTCAAGCCAAGTCAATGTTTATTCATATAATGCTTTTTACACCAAATGTTGTCACAAAGCAACTTTACAGAGAATCTGTCGTCAGGGACGACAATGACAGGGAGAAACTCCCTCAGAGCAAGTGGAAGAACCCTTGAGAGGAGCCAAGACTCAACAGAGGAACCCATCCTCCTCTGGTCCAGACCGGATAGCAAGACAAGCACAAAAGAAAGTTTAGAATTTACAGTAATACGCAATATTGAACAGAATAACTGATAACTATTAGAGTCCTATGAGAGTAGCAATGAACAACAGACCTGAAAGTCTGAATGAAACTCAGTCACTACTGAAAGTACACACATCGTCAAATAACAGCTGCACAAATAGCTGCACCCAGAGGGGATCAACCGACAGGAATGAAACTTGGTGGGTAGGTTTGACATCATGATGCATGCGACTATTATGTAAGCAAGGACTGGCCTTATCGCTGTACCTGACTGACCCAGCTGCCACGCTTGTGGACAGTCAGCGGGCAGTGATGTCCTCCATGAGTCATCCTGTTAGTGCCAGCAACGTTGGCAGATGGCTGCACAACACAGGACTACATGACTACTAAGACTGTCCTTAACACCACGTCAGCGTCACCAAAGACAGCAATGGTGTCGTGCCAGACTGTCATGGAGTGACTCTGAATGGCAGCGGTTCATCTTCAGTGACGAGTCCCGCTTCTGTCTTGGTGGAGACGACCAACAAATCCATGTGTGGAGGCACCGTGGTTGGCGCCAAGATGAATGGTTTGCTGTCACGCATCACACGTCCAGAAGGTCTGGTGTCACTCCACCTCCACCCCTACCGCACCATCTGCAGGAACTGTGTGAGAATATTCAAGCTGCATGGGATGGATTATCACAGGACACCATTAGGAACCTCTACAACATGGCGGCCCAACAGCATACTGACCTACACATACTACTTCTGTATGTGTAGCTCAATAAATATTGATCATATCAGTCTAAATGTATCATCATTTATTGTTCCTGGTAACCTTTATCTTCCTTCCCAATAACACTGCAGTCCCACACCTCCTTCTGGCTGCAGATATGCTTTTGATGATGAGTGTAGTTTATCACAGTAAAAAGCCCTTAAACATCCATTACTGCTGCTAAGAGCCTACGGTGATGGTCTAATCAGCTGATTATGTCGAATTTTTAAAACATGGTGGAGTTTCCCTTCAGGTCTGCATTAAGTCTGAACAAAGGAAGTGTAACAATAAAACCCCAGACAGTCAGCGTGTGCCAGTTCCTCAAATGGTCCCATTACAGCTTTTCAGTAAGCCACATTTACAAACTTCATCTGTGCCCAGAAACCGTGCCCATTTCCAGTTACTGCTAAAATGCTCTGCTTTATTTGTTGAATGGGTATCTGGCCCTCGAGAACAGGCATCTGGAGTCCAAAACAAAATCTGGCACAGCCCACAGTTACATTACACAAGAGACGGCAGTAAAAGCTGCTGTGATCACTCCCCCCTCGGTGGCTAGTAATTGTGCAGGTGAGGCAGGAACGTATAGGGCATATAAACTCATGGAGGAACTCAGAGAGCGCACTTACACGCCTCTCTCCAAGGCAAGGTTACAGCATTAAACCTGATTCGGTCCACACGGCGTTCGGCTACGAGTCATTAGGGCAAAATATGTGCAATCATGCTCGAAAGCGTCCACATGTGGAGTTATTCTCTTCCTGAGACCAGAGCACGATGATAATGACCTCTGCTTCTGCTCCGTGTCCCCTGGGAGCCAGCATGTAAGAGGGGTTCTCTTTGAACACAAGTATGAGCCAAATGTTCTCCAAAGCCATCTGAACAAATTACAAGGTTCTTAAAACATATTACCATCCAGATAAGGAATAACTGCCATTCATACTCCAACAATGTGGAAATCATTGCTGAAGTTCTTTTGTCGGCAGGTTTTGCACCAAAAGCTTCTCAGTGTGTGTGTGCGTGCGTATATACGTGTGTGTGTCTGTGTATGTATATATGTGTGTGTGTGTGTGTGTAGGTATGTGTGTATGTATGTATGTATGTATGTGTGAGTATGTGAGTATATGTGTAAGTAAGTACATATGTGTGTGTTGGTGTGTGTGTGTTTAGATGTGTTTGTGTACATATGTGTGTGTGTGTGTGTGTTTGTGTATGCATGTGTATGTGTGTGTGTGTGTGTGTGTGTTTAGATGTGTTTGTGTACATGTGTGTGTGTGTGTGTGTGTGTTTGTGTATGCATGTGTATGTGTGTGTGTGTGTGTTTAGATGAGTTTGTGTATAGGTGTATGTGTATATGTGTATGTCTATGTATGTGTTATGTGTGTTTGTGTACATATGTGTGTGTATGCGTGTGTGTGTGTGTGTGTGTGTGTTTAGATGTGTTTGTGTATATATGTGTGTGTGTGTTTTTAGATGAGTTTGTGTATAGGTGTATGTGTATATGTGTATGTCTATGTATGTGTTATGTGTGTTTGTGTACATATGTGTGTGTATGCGTGTGGGTGTGTGTGTGTGTGTTTAGATGTGTTTGTGTATATATGTGTGTGTGTGTTTTTAGATGAGTTTGTGTATAGGTGTATGTGTAGATGTGTATGTCTATGTATGTGTTTATGTGTGTTTGTGTACATATATGTGTGTATGTATGTGTGTGTGTGTTTAGATGTGTTTGTGTATATATGTGTGTGTGTGTTTTTAGATGAGTTTGTGTATAGGTGTATGTGTAGCTGTGTATGTCTATGTATGTGTTTGTGTGTTTGTGTACATATATGTGTGTATGTATGTGTGTGTGTGTTTAGATGTGTTTGTGTATATATGTGTGTGTGTGTTTTTAGATGAGTTTGTGTATAGGTGTATGTGTAGATGTGTATGTCTATGTATGTGTTTATGTGTGTTTGTGTACATATATGTGTGTATGTATGTGTGTGTGTGTTTAGATGTGTTTGTGTATATATGTGTGTGTGTGTTTTTAGATGAGTTTGTGTATATGTGTATGTCTATGTATGTGTTTATGTGTGTTTGTGTACATATGTGTGTGTGTGTTTGTGTATATATGTGTGTGTGTATGTATATGTGTATGTCTATGTATGTGTTTATGTGTGTTTGTGTTCATATGTGTGTGTGCATGTGTGCGTATGTGTGTATATGTGTGTTTGTGTGTACATATATATGTGTGTGTGTGTGTGTGTGTGTGTGTGTTCTTCTCAGTCTGTCAGTCTCTCTCTGTCCTTACTGAGCTGTTTAAACTAAAGTGATGAAACTGAAACAGACTTTTGGGATTAAACAACCTGCTCAGATTATGGGACACATATTTCTGGCAAATGATGGTGACCACAGAAAAATGAGAAGAGAAAATATTTAATATTGTTCAGGCAACATCATGCTCATGTTACGGTCTAAACCACCAGCAGAAAAGACACACACATACACACACACACACACACACACTCACACTCTAGAGCAGCACTTTGGTAGCATTTGAATACAGACAAATGAGAGGAATATGGGCAGCCGCAGCAGTCGTGATTTATTTCCTGCCACTTTTAAAGGCAGCTAAAATAAAACACGTCAGGACTGTTCACTACATCTCAAAGGGGAACTCCACCAATTTGTTCAGAATTGCTGTATATTTCAAACGTTGAGATGTAAACAGTCATTCGGAGTGGTTTAGTGTGAAGTGGTTCCCATTTGTACACAAACATATCCTGATCTCTTTACAGTGGTGGTGAGGGAACCAGGGGTCTCCACATCTCCATGTCTACTCTCCTTGTGAACCTACATACGCCTTCTGACTTTTGTTATATCATCACTGTCCGAAGAAAAACACGTCTCCGCTTTTTTGATGTTATTCTTTACATGGTGAGAAAATTCCATAATGATGGGAGCAATAGAAATGCTCATTTACATTTCAGTACCTGTCAAAAGTTTAGACACACCCAACTAAATGGATGTTGTTCCATGGATGGTGATCTTAAAGACTCTACAGACTTAGACTTAACAGTTCCAACTGATGAGAGTCTGAACCAGTACATATCCTGATATACCACATATACTCTTGATGTACCACAGTATTATATTTCTCCATATCTCCACCTCTAATATATATTTAGTTGAGCATAAAAACTTGGATCTCTTTTTCTGCACACTGTAAAAGCTCTAGTTCTCCTTTCAGTTTAGTGAATATTCATGATGGACCGACCAATAGAATTGCTCCAAACCTGCTTAGAAATAAACCTTGTTCTATCAGCTCCACTGCAGGTTAAGAAAACTGTTTTATCCTCCTGTAAAGCTCCATTTTGGAGGTGTTTAAGGTGGACTGTATAATTCCATGAGTGCTATTTTATAGCTTGATGTCTTCACTTTCATTCTACAGTAAAGCATTAAGATAAACAGAAGGAGAACCTGCTATGAGGAGCCATCTCTAAACTTTTGACTGGTAGTGAACCCTGAACGTTAAGAACAGATTGTCCCATTTTGGAAATCATCTGTTTTCTCTTTGGACAGCAGCAATATGTAATATTAATTTATTCATTCATTCACTCATCATCTACCCTACTTATCATCCTGGGTAAAGCCGGGTGCTGGAGCCTGTCCCAGCACTCTTCAGGCGGAAGGGTGGAAACACCCTGAACAGCCCTCCAGTCCATCACCAGGCAGAGACACACACATACACACCTAGGGGGCAATTTAGCATCTCCAACTCGCCTGACTGCGTGTCTTTATACTGTGGTAGTAAACCCACGCAGACAGTGGGGGAACATGCAGACTCCACACAGACAGGGCCCTGGTCGCCTGGGTGGGGAATAGAACCCAGGCCCTTTTTCCTGTGAGGCTTCAGTGATGTGAAGTAATGCTGATGGTGGTATTATAGTGATACTTCGTGAGAAACACATTTTTCTTTGGGGTTAATTTTGCCTCATAACAACCTGCAGGTATCACTGTGCTCTGAACAGATCTTAAAATATATATGTTAGGTTATATCCATCTCGCAGAACTATCAAAAACAATATCTCTCGCAGCAAATTAGTAGCCATGTATGTAAAAGCTTTAGAGAGCTTTCAGAGGCATTAAACGCTTTGGACGTCTGGTTCCTATCAACACCACTGTGAACACTCATCCACTCACTCACTCACTCACTCACTCACTCACTCACTCACTCATCTTCTATACTGCTGGATCCTTCTTGGTGGGTGTTGGAGCCTATCCCAGCATCCAATGGCCGGAAGGCAGGATACCCCCTAGACAGGCCACTGTGAATAATTTGCAGTTAGTGAGTTTCATTAGAATTGGGTGTGTCATTCAGCGCAGATAGCGAGCTGGCTTCAGTAGGTCGGCACCTCACTGCACTCCTGGCTTGATTAGGTCAGCACTCCACCCTTGGACCACCCAGAACAAAGAACGAACTCGTTTTTACCCTTCTCAAACTGATTCAGAATGCACAGAGACTTTTATTTTGGACAAGAAACAAAATAAAACAAAATGTTTTGTTGACAAATATTTATAAAAGGACGAGGTCTGACCAAAAATGATTTATATTATGATTTAATTATATTATTGATGTATTAATATTATTATTATTTATTTAACATATTTTTAAGAAACATAAGCAAGAAAGAAGTATCAGTAAACTGAACTTTGAGTGAAAAACAAGCAATGAACAGTGGCATTTTGTCTAAGACTCTTAACCACTGCCACCACTGAGCAAAACACTTGTGGACCACCAGCTCTGCCGTTAGCAGGCCAAAAGTGGTCAGCTATGCTCATGCTATTTGTTGCCATCTCACGGCTGCTGTGTTAAACGCTGCTTGCTTGTTTCTGGGACTGTGTTCTGTTTTCCCACATGCTCAGAGTGAGAAATCTGAAAGAAATCAGAGTAAGGTGTACACATGCATTGATAAAGCTGATTATCAACCTAGAATCCAGCTCCCTGTATCAGATTTCATAATCAGATTTCGGAGTATGCTATCAGCGATGAACTTCAACAGTTCAATTAGTCAAGAAAAACACACCCACTTTCTTCTGGGTACAACTATTCTTTTGATGATGAGTGTATAAAATTAGAAGGCACGTGTAGGTTCACTGGTGGTTTTGCCAGCAAATAAAATGCCTGTATTTGTGTTGTAGGCATGATGGCCCCTGGTTCCCCTCAACACCACCACTGTAAGGACATCACTTTTCATCAAACCCATCTGAATATATTTGTATATTTGGAGATAGATTTTTTGTATATTGTATATATTTTTTGTATATATTCTTGCCTCTATATTCTGATGAGTGAGGTATATTAAGTAAGATATATTTATCTATAGCTGACAGGATTATTTATAGTTAATCATTTTTGCTGAACCTGTACTTACTTCTGTTCATGCTGTACCACCCTTATTATTGTATTGTATTACTGTGCTGTACTGTGTAACTGCTACTGGCTGCTAAATTTCCGTTGGGATCAATAGAGCAACTATCTATCTATCTATCTATCTATCTATCTATCTGAATGACTCAAGTGATGAGTTCCCCTTTTCAGCTGAATCAGGCAGTAAAAATCAGAATATACACAGGACATGGGTTCTCCAGCCCAGGATCAGGATTAAGAACCATGTGTCATTCTCAGTGTCATTCAAGAGAGATCTGGCGCCCCCAAGTGTCAAAACAGCCCCCTTCACAACACAGAGAGTTCTTCAAATCAGCCCAGAGGCTATATCATTAAACGTTGTCTGAACCTGTGAGTGCTAATGTTCTCCTAATGACTGCCTGAGGAGAACATTAGCTGAGAGACCTTCAGTAGCATGTGCTTGGGCTATCTGGCTGAAGGCCAGTCTAGCAGAACTTGGCTTCTTTCCAACAACGGATGTTTTGTTGATCTTTATCAAAGTCCATGTCACGCTTTTTATCTCAGGTAGAAGACAGGCTCTGGAAATTAATGGTAGCATAACTGGACCATTCTGAATTTAATAAACCAGGTAAAGAAGTAGAGAAGAAGCTGGACAATGCATAGCCTAACCTGGACCCTTCTGATAGTCCACTGTTTGGGTGCCATGGCCACACATTTGTCCCCTGTGCCCTGCAATGACAAAAGTGTGGAGAAACTGGCCCGGCTAGCCATAACCTACATCAACGAGGACCGAAAGACCGGATACAAATTCGCCCTCAACAGGATTTTCAACGTCCACGTTCATCCTCAGGTACGTCGCCTCGCACAGCATTCCTACTTAGCTGAGAGATTTGCTGTTAGCTGTGATTTCCATAGTTGATATGCCATCAGTTGTAGCCTATATGGACGGTGAGTGTACTGGTGTACTGACACTTAAAGGGGAACCCCACCAACCTTTTAAAAACTCTACATAGTTAGATGGTTGAGATGTAAACAGAGTCATTCAGGGTGGTCTGGTGTAAAATGCTCTGTTCTAGAGAAACTTACAGAGCCACGATTGTTCACAGCGGCGGTGATGGGAACCAGACATCCACTTCTAGAAGCTCCCTCACCTTAAGTTATTACATAAAGTAGTTATGAATAAGATGCCTGATATCTGAGACACTGTTTTTAAGGTAGTTTTGGGCCTAAACATATTATAATTAATGTATTTAATCAATTCATGGTGAAGGATGTTCTACAGCAAAGCAGTCCCAAAGAAAACTCCCTATTCTTCTAGATCTGCCACTATTTTACCATCATCCATGTTGCATATGGGTATTCGGGTCTACATGCACTCAGTAATCCCATAACTATATAGTCAGGTATAAGCGTTTACATGCGCTTGAGTAAGCAGATAATCGGAAAACAAAGATGAAGTATATTTAAATCCTTAATTTTATCAAGCCTGTATTTGGTTTCAGCATTCAGCATCTTAAAGATGCTTGCTTGTCTTCCCCGATTACCGCGTTCTGTTTTCACACAAGCGCGGACCGAGAAATCAGAAAGAAATCAGAGTAAGGTGTATCCATGCAATACATGAGATAAGCTCTCTTTATAATCAGATTACTGGTTAAACTGTATACATGACCACTCGAATAATCAGATAACTGCATTTACAGTTATTTATAACACTCATTTACATTTACATACATGACATATACCAAGTTATGAAACTTGATACCTCTTTGACTACATTAAACGTTTCAGTGTATGGATATATAATATCAGTTTCTGTTTTTTTTTTTTTCTTTTGGTCCAAAAATTCTGTTTAAAATTTTTTTGTTATATACAGTTCTAAAAAAAATTCCTTTCAATTCAATGTAATTCCATTCAGTTCGATTCTATTCAATTCTACCGAACTTTGTTGTCATTATACCAATACAGGGGACAGTACAGTACGACAAAACACTATTGGGCTACTTCTCCAGTGCAGTGGCTGAAGATATTGCTAAATAAGCAGCAGTGCAAAGTCACATTACGATATGTGCATAGACAGTAAATACACAGTAACTGTACTTGTGAACGTTACTAGCACTGAGCTGCAAACAGCAGTTGGCAGTGGCAGTAGAGTGAAGTACAGCTTAGTGTTAAGTGTATTGGAAGGACAGTATGTTTAGGTAGCCAGGTGTGCAATAGCTATACAGGTAAGAGGATGGAGTGGTGTGGTTGGCATAGAAACCAAAAGTGGTTTCTACAAATGTGCTCTGTGTGTATTTAACCTCACGTTATGGATGTGATTCATGCTGTGGTACAAACTGTAGCGACATTTTGTTCTTGTTTTAGGGTCCAGCTGGGAAGGTCTACTACCTGGACCTGGACGTTCTTGAGACCAAGTGTCACGTCCTAAGCCCCAAATCCTGGAAGCGTTGTGATATAAGGCCTTTCATGGAAACAGTAAGCCTTGCTTTGACACTCGATAGAACTGTGAACTGATTCAGCACTGGGAGCTCAACTCTCCCGATAGTAGCAAAGGTCATCATGTTCAGGGCGACCCACACATGGTCGTTTGTGTTTGCTGATGCTAGGCAGAGAAGTGGCCTCTGCCAGCTGGCTTTGTTTAATAACCAGATTGTCAAGTCATAAAACTTGAAAACTGTGTCGGTGGTTGTGTCACATGCTATAAACTGGAGGACCGAAGAAAGGGATGTGACAAAAGACAGACTCTGTTGGCTGGAAAGACTTAAGAGAGGTCTTGTGGTTGGTGCCTAACAGAAGTCCCCTCTTGCTTGCTTGTGTTGTAGCAAATCTCTGGGAACTGCAACACCACTGTTTTACATACACCAGATGGATTCTCTTACCTGTACAGCTATGACTGCACCCTGGTTCCAGGTACTCGACCCACGTCTAATGCCCTGGGTTGTATTGCATTCAGTTGCTGGGGTTTATGCTGTACTAACAGCTGAACTGACCTCTCTCTCTCTCAGACCCCCCAGAAAAGTTACAGAGGACGTGTCCAGACTGCCCCCTGCTGTTGACCGTGGACAGTGACAAGGCAGTGTCCACTGCTAAGACAACTCTTCAGAGATACAACTACCAGAGCACCTTACCCGTCAAACTGACCTTAGGAGCCATTACCAGGGCCTCCCACCAGGTGCTGTCACAATCCCACACTACTGCTAATGTGATGTGGGTAGTGTGCTATAGCACTCGGTATATTACTCAAAATGTTAACCTGAAAATCTGTTCACATTTCCCAGATGTGATATCCAGTGTTTAACCAAAAATCTCTGAAACTGGGATTAGGAGTAGTTAGCCACTGGCTGTGCACAAATTCAAAATTGCTTTCAAATTCATTTAAGAAGTAGGATCTTTTGTGATCACCAATATCACCATTGACAATGTCAATTACCTGTACATAAAACACTAGATGTAAAAATGAGTTTAAATATTTTCTACAATGTTATTTATGAAAGTTTTGTCACAGTCATTACTATCTATTACTACTAATACATACAATACTATCCCATTGTTCAGAGATCATAAGTCAATATTTTGAGATGGTAACTGATTTTCAGAAACTAGTTTGTTATTTATATTTAAATACATATTTATATTTGTTTATATTTTCATGTAAACAGCATTACATATCTCAAAATAATTAGGTAGTATCTCAGAATAATGACTTAGCATCACCATTGACTTAGCATCTCAAAATGACTTACCATCTCATAGTATTGGCTTAGCATCTTATAATTTTGGCTTAGCATCTCAAAATATGACTTAGCATCACGTTTGATTGGCATCTCAAAATGATAAGACTCTCAAAATAATGGGTTAGTATCTAAAAATAATGGGTTAGTATCTCAAAATAATGACTTAGCATCACAATTGACTTGGCATCTCAAAATAATGAGATAGTATCTCAAAATATTGACTTAGCATCTTAAAATAAGGAGTTAGTATCTCAAAATAATGCCTTAGCATCTCAAAATTGCTTACCATATCATAATATTGACTTAGCCTCTCATAATTTTGACTTGGCATTGCAAAATAAAGATTTAGCATCATAACTAACTTAGCATCTAAATAATGACTGCCCATCTCAAAATACTGACTTAGCATCACGATTGACTTGACATCTCAAAATAATGAGACAGTATCTCAAAATATTGACTAAGCATCTGAAAATCATGAGATAGTATCTCAAATTAATGACACAGCTGTGATGCATTTGTGAATTCATTTGAATTTAGATGAAGTGAATTGAATAATAGACTGAAAGGCAGCGGATCAGTTGGAATATAAGCGGGTTACATAAAATCAACACAAAGCTCATCTCAAATACCATAATCATGATCAAGTATTTTAAGAGCCTGAAAAGCCCTGACGGTCCATAATCAGTTAGAACACCATTGTTTCAGCTGTGTAAGTAACTATGCGGGGGAAGAGTGTTTGTTATAGTGCTGCGAACTGAATTGTGAAATTGCGCCTCTTTAATTGAACTCAGTCCCTTTCTTTGCCAGATGTCTCCAGTTGCAGCCAGTTTTGTTGAGTACACAGTCCAGGAGTGCTCCGCGGCCCCAGTGGAGGAGGTTTTGTGCGTGCAAGCGGACGCAGGGAAAGGGGTGAGGAGTCTCTAGTATGTGCACTGTTGCTGTATGTTTAATGGGATGCTTTATGGCCATCGTGAATGTGAATAACTAGGGAGTGGACAGAAAGCCCACTGGCGTTCCTCCCTTTTCACTCCATAGAAATGTTTACTCCATTGCTTTTTCCAAAGGTTAGGATAACTGCAGTCACCTCCCTGCCATTCGCCCAGTTTCTCCGCTCCTGAGGTGCTGTTTGTTTTCCTTTCAGGCTGTCGGATTCTGTGTCGGGGCGGTTTATGGTGCTGACCCTGTCCAGGCGCGCGTTCAGGTGTCTTGTGAAATATTCCAACCGCAGGTACGATAAACAAGCTTGTTTGTTTGTCAGCCTGGATCCCAAGTTCATGCTCCAAGTTCGTTTTCTTGGAAGCAACAAAACCTTCTGGCTCTGAGGTGATAGGGAATAAGATCCAGATGCTGACGGATGACAGCAAAATAACACCCCCACAAGGGGGGGTCTCCCATGAGCCAGCAGTATGGGAGGAAAGAGAATCGAAAGGGGCAAGTGGGCCAAAACTAACAGAGCAGCCCTCCTAGACCTCTCCCTGTCCGCACTCACCTACACCTCATCTGTTTTTCTTTCTTTCTTTCCTCCCCTCCGGATTTCCTTTTCCTCTTTGGTATGCTCTGTTGGTGAAAGCCGTGTGTCAGATATTTGATGGTTTTCTATAAATACAAAAACTAATTGATATTTTTATTGTTAATACACATATTTATATTGTACTCATCATCAAAAGAATAGCTGCACCCAGAAGGAGGTGTGGGATTGCAGTGCTATAGGGAAGGAAGATAAAGGTTACCAGGATCAATAAATGATGATAAATTTAGACTGATATGATCAATATTTATAGAGCTACACATACAGAAGTCTGTCTCTCAGTATGGCGTCAGGCTGCTGTGTTTGCTAACCCAACATGCCAGACGTCTCGGCATGGAGTTGTAGAGGTTCCTAATGGTGTCCTGTGATAATCCATCCCATGCAGCTTGAATATCCTCACACAGTTCCTGCAGATGGTGCGGTAGGGGTGGAGGTGGAGTGACACCAGGCCTTCTGGATATGTGACACGTGACACCAAACCGTTCACCTTGGCAATGTCCACGGTGCCTCCACACACGGATTCATTGGTCGTCTCCACCAAGACAAAAGCGCTCGTCACTGAAGATGACCCGCTGCCATTCTGAGTCACTCCATGACAGTCTGGCACGACACCATTGCAGTCTTTGGAGACGCTGACGTGGTGTTAAGGGCAGTCATCGTAACGGTCTGCGTGCATGTAGTCCTGCATCGTGCAGCCGTCTGCCAGTGGTGCTGCACTAACAGGATGACTCACAGAGTCACCTGCTCGCTGAATGTCTGCAATCGTGGTTGTTGGCTCAGTCAGGAACAGCTGACTGTTGGCTGATTCCTTCTGGGTGCAACTATTTGTGCAACTATTCTTTTGATGATGAGTGTGTAGTTGAGCTAACACCCACCAAATTCAGGCCCTTACAGCTTCTAGTACAGCATCCAGTACTCTTTATCTTGGCAAACAAGGTGGTGGAACAACTTCCACTGGCCGTCCGACCAAACCTGCTTAGCAGTGTTGGGAATTTTCAGCTGGAATCACAGCACTGCATATACCCTATAAGTCTAAACTCCAGCTTAAATTCATTAGGGGATTTTTGTCAACTCAATCACATGACTAAAGTTAACTAACACTCCATTGTGTCCCTCTGTAGCGCATCGGGATTTCAGTCACTGTCCCAGTACAAGAGGAAAAGTCTATCAGCCGACTGGATCCTCCCGCCCCTCCTGTTGTTCACGTCCCTACATTTGAGGACCCAAATCCAGGAGGACCTTCGCTTGTAGACCCCGTTCAACAGCTTATTCCTCACGGCCCCAGACCACACCCACCCCGTGCCTGTACGTCCAGTGAATCCAGTGAGTCAGCCGAGGCTTCTTCATCAGAAGAACTTCTGGGATCCGTTCGCATCGCCAGGCCTCCCCAGGACTTCCGCTATGCAGCTTTGCGCCACAAGAGACAGGCACCTGAGGTCATCAAACCCCCACACAGCCCCACTTTCCTGGCTGTTTTTCCTGGGACGCCCTCCCCGTTCCGCTCCTGCCCTGGCGCCTCCCGCTACACCACTGTGTAGAAATGCATTCTGACACCACCACACCAGTCTGATAAGGTTCCTAGGGGTTTACGCAAGCCTCATATGAGAACTGACATCTTGTGAAAGTTAGGATAAGTGGTGGATGATGATCTTATGATTGTGAATCATGTGAATTACATCAAATGAAATCACTCAGTTTGTATAATTCCTGAGTATTTTGTGAAACCATGCTTGCAACATCCGGACTACAGTTAAGAAAGACTCATCTCATCACAGCATGGTCGTGCTGTGTTCAAACCAGCAAGGAGACTTACTTTAAGATAAGCCATACCGAATATTAGGTCTACAAATCAAGCTGTACTCAGTTATACACTGGCCATGCTCTTTTATTTCCCCATCCAAAAAAATGTCATCGTTCCAATAAAGGTACTTTAACCAAGACTTCCTCATCCTTTTGCGGCAAGTCATAAAAAATCCCATTTTCATATCTTATTATAGTACATACGGTTACAGTCGTACAATATTTGGACAAAAGTATTGGGACACACCTCTTAATCATTGAATTCAGTTGTTTCATTCAGTCCCGTAAACATATGTGTTAAAAACCAGGCACCTAGCCATGTGGTCTGCATCTAGAATGGGTTGTTCTAAAGAGCTCACTGGATTCCGGCATGGTGCTGTAATGGGATGCCACCATTGCACCTTTAGGCAAGTCAAAAAATGTCATAATTCAAATAAAGATACTTTGAGCAAGCCTTCCTCCACTTTATCTTAACAAAGTTCATAAAGTCCAACATTAGAACAGATCATGTGTCTAAATAAATGTATTTTTTGGAGCCTCATTCAAATACCTTCATTCAGACCAGATGGCTTTAGATGGAGTACAATACTTGGACAAAAGTATTGGGACACACCTCTTCATCATTGAACTCTGTTGTTTCATTCAGTCCCATCAACATATGTGTAAAAAATCAGGCACCTAGCCATGTGGTCTGCCCTTATAAACGTTTGTGAAATAACGGGTTGATCTAAAGAGCTCACTGGATTCCAGCATGGTGCTGTAATAGGATGCCACCACTATACCGTTTGGCAAGTCAAAAAATGCCATCATTCAAATAAAGATACTTTGAGCAAGATTTCCTCCTCTTTATCTTAACAAAGTTCATAAAGCCCAACATCAGCCTCATTCAAATACCTCAATCAGACCACATGGTTTCAGATGGAGTGATGTAAAGTTCCACCACTGGACTCTGGAGCAGTGGAAACGTGTTCTGCGGAGTGACCAATCACGCTTCTCTATCTGGCGGTCTGCCTGACTGCATTGCGCCGACTGTAAAGTTTGGTGGAGGAGGGATAATGCTATATGGTTGTTTCTCAGGGGTGAGCTTTAAGGACACCTCTGAATCATTGAATTCAGGTGATTTCAAGGCTTCCTCCTCTTTTAGCAACAAGTCAAAAAATGCCCTTTTCATATCTTACTACAGCACATTCGGTACAGGGGTATTTATTTATAAATGTGTCAATATAAATGTATTATTTGGAGCCTCATTCAAATACGTCAGGTACTTGCTTCCTGCTCACCTTTACAACTGAAACTAAAGTTGATTTAGGACGATGGTACTACACATATCGTAGCTGCTGGAACAAAACCTCCTATCTCCAAAATGATATGTTTACAGGAGAAGGAAGAAGACATGTTCCATATATGGGCCACTGAACTGAAATTGACACACAATATAAAGAGCAACAGACTTTTTCAAATTCTGTCTAAACCTGAAAACTTCAAAAATGGAGATACAAAGTTTTATGCTGACAGCAGCAAAATACTGTATAAACAGTTGCTTTAATGAAACTGGGATTCAATCTTAATCTTAACCCATCGAACACCTTTGGGATGCACTAGAACAGACACTGTGAGCCAGACCCTCTCGTCCAACATCAATGTCTGACCTTACAAATGCTCCTCTGGATAAATGGGGGGCAGAGATTTCCACAAGCACACTCCAAAATCTTGTAGGAAGCATTCCCAGCAGAGTGGAAGCTGTTATATCTGCAAAGGTGGGACTCCATATTAATCCCAGTGGATTTACAATGGGACATCATAAAAGCTTCTGTAGGTGTAATGTGTAGGCATCCCAATACTTTTGTCCATGTAGTGTATAAGAATTTGATTAGTGAGGGTGCGCTTGTGATAAGTTGACCCGTCAGCAGGTAAGTTGTCACACAAGATGTTTTAGTAAAACCAAGTAAAACCATGTCAGTGTTTATTTTAACCTCACGTTTAATATTGAGTACCACCAAAAAAGCCTGAATAATCATTAAACTTGACTAATCATTGATCGCTGGGTCATTCCTGGAGGGTGGTAGAGCCCCTTAAAACAGTCTGCAGCAACTGGAAAATCTTTTCAAACACATTTCAAGTATTTCAAACAAGGTCATGATAGTTTCTCATGTATGACAACTTACCCCCAAACTGCCACGTTTGCTGATGTTTGCTTTATTGTAAAGTTAGCTTAGTGCAGGATGTTAGCTAAAGCTTCAGCCTACCATGTGCCTTGCTATTCAGGCCAGGTAGATGCACAAAACCAGTATTCCACTTTTAAGTAGCACCATCTAATGTTGGAAATACTGACAGTGTGACAAGATGGCTTCTAAGCCACTTAAGTTGGTTGCGAGGGGTGCTGAAGCCTATCCCAGCACCCCCCACTCATAGGGCAAAAAGGTAGGAAACACCCTGGACAGGTCACCAGTCCATCACAGGGAAGAGAGACAGACATACACATTCACACACATGGGCACTTTACCAGCCCCAGCTGTCTTTGGACTGTAGGAGGAAACCAGAGCACCTGGACGAAACTGTCATAGACACATAGAGAACATGCAAACTCCACACAGACAGGAACCTGGCTGCCCGACTACGCCCCTGTGCCACCCAGTACTACAGCACTAATGAAGGCTGAATTGTCCGTATGTTGTGTTTCTTGGTGGTTACTCTTGGTGGTGACTGATCGAATGAATTTACTCTCCGGATCGGCAGCTATAGTCAGTGTTTGATGGAAACACTCTTATGACGTTTTGGGTGCTTGGTTCAGGTTTGACCATTGTGCAAATATATATTGGTTTGGTCAGGAAGCCTCTATTTTGGAAATATGGATAAAACTCCAATAAGGCAACATTTGCATATAGTAAATGTTAATCAAATACATTTTATTGCATTTTATTGCATTTCATTGCATTTCATTGCATTTCAAGACATGCACCATCACGTAGGACAGCACAGCAGTTTGCCAAGTCCACCTCCACAGTCCAGTAGGACAGTCAGAAAACAGAAGGTCGTTTACACGGTATGTTGCATAACGCTTTGGCTCCTGTCTCCACATCTGTTCGGATTTTGCCAGTTGCTATTGTGTACTATCACTAGACTTGCTTTAAATCAGACCTCGGGTGTGCAGGAGTATAGTGCTGAAATTAGACTGAGAATATGAAGCCACATGTTTTTACAGTTGGGTCCATTTACTCCCTTTGTGTCAAAGCCCAGCATGCTTCGAAAATGCACCGAACATAACTCAGCATTATGAAGGGGGTAGGAGTTAAATCTGAATAGCTGAAGTGTTTCTTTGGTGGAAATGACTAATTTATAGAAATGATTTATTAATGACTTTATCCTTGTACCTGTGCAATGCCCAATCCACTGGCACAGACCGCCAGGGCTCTCAAAGGTACATACTGAATGTTCCAGCTGTCAGCAGAGTGCTGAATAATATTCATCTCAGTGATATTTCTGCTTTAGTACTGAATGGTGGAATCCTCTTTGACTTGAAGTGGTACAGCTTGCACCGTAAGATCCGAATTTCAGATCAATCTGCCCCAGTGTGTGCAGTACCCCCTGGTATTTGCGGGGTCCCATGTTGGCTGGCTACACCGGCAGTGTTGCTAGCTGCTAACTCACTAGCCATAGCAGTGCTGATGCTAGCTAGCTTAAAATGGCCAGAAAGTGTTTGTTTGAACAATTTGGAAATGCTCTTTTGTAGCTCACCAGTTGTGGGTGAAGCAGGCTGAAAGTCTGATGTTAAGACATTCAGGGGGTACAATAGGTTAATTAGAGGGACCCCCCCCACCCCCACCCCCACCATGGGTCGCGAGGTACTAACACACTAGCCATAGAAGTGCTGATGCTAGCTAGCTTCAATGGCCACAAAGTGTTTGGTTGAACAATTTGGAAAGGCCCTTTTGGGTGAAGCAGGCAGAAAGTTTGATTTTAAGACATTCAGGCAGTCCAACAGGCTAATTAGAGGGTCCCGGGATGGTATTTCTCACCTTGATCTGCCCACAAAAAATATAAAAGGTTATCCATGGATACAGGTCAACGCTGTGCGCTGAAGGAAATGTGATGTGGTGAAATTGGTTCTGGATTTGTATTGATCTCTCACAACACAGCCTACATCTATCAAGGAATCCTGGTAACCTTTATCTTGCAATCCCACACTTCCTTCTGGGTGCAACTGTTCTTTTGATGATGACTATACAAGAGGACACATTTTGTACAAACCCAGCCCACATGTTCCAAAAACATTTGGGACAGGCAATTTAATACCAGGAACACTGTGATGCAATCATGCTCAGTTATAAATGGAGCATCCAGAAAAGGGTCCTTTATAAGTGAGGATGGGTCGAGGCTCCCCGACTTTGTCATAAAAGCATCAGCAAAAAATCCAAAAGCTTAAAAATGATGCTCTTCAATGAATGAACAGAATATCACCAGAAGATTCGGGGACTCTGAAGAATCTGTAAGTAAAGGAAATGGCCAAAAACCACAACTGGATGCACATGACCTTCAACCCTTCAGCTGGCACTACATTAAATACATGCCTGATGGATATCAGCACATGAGCTCAGCTGCATCCTCAAAGACAAGGTAAGACTATACTATACTATACACAGCGGAAATCACATACACTCATCATCAAAAGAGCAGCTGCACCCAGAAGGAGGTGTGGGATTGCAGTGCTATTGGGAAGGAAGATAAAGATTACCAGGGACAATAAATGATAAATTTAGACTGATATGGACAATATTTATTGAGCTGCACATACAGAAGTGTCTCTCTCAGTGTGGTGTCTGGCCGCCATGTTTGCTAACCCAACATGCCAGACGTCTCTGCATGGAGTTGTAGAGGTTCCTCATGGTGTTCTGTGATAATCCATCCCATGCAGCTTGAATATCCTCACACAGTTCCTGCAGATTGTGTGGTAGGGGTGGAGGTGGAGTGACACCAGGCCTTCTGGACATGTGACAACAAACCACTCATCTGGCGCTGACCACGGTGACTCCACACATGGTTTCATTGGTCATCTCCACCAAGACAAAAGCAGGACTCGTCACTGAGGATGACCCGCTGCCAGTCTGAATCAGGCCACTGCAGTCTTTGGTGACGTTGACATGCTGTTAAGGGCACTCGTCTGCATTCATGTAGTCGTGCAGCCGTCTGCCAATGGTGCTGCAGTCAGGTGAAGTGGAGATGCTAAATTACCTCCAGGTGTGAATGTGTGAATGTCTCTGTCTGTGATGGACTGGTGGCCTGTCCAGGGTGTTACCTGCCTTCTGCCCAGTGAGTCCTGGGAGCCTATTGGCAAACTCTTTCTCGGCTGACTCTTTTGTCGATCTGACTTTTGTGAGCATATGGAAAGAGAAAGAAGAGTATGCAAAGAGTATCGACCTTCTTTTTGTGCCTGCGAGTGTGACTTTAATACACAGTGGGAAACATGCTCTGGCTGCAGCTTTTTTGGAACGTGCTGCAGGCATCTTATTTGTGTTCACAAAGTTCACAAAGCACAATAATAATATTGAATATATGCGCTGTTATCAGTTGAGTACCGATAAATCCTGTTGCCCTAACAAGTGATGCATTAATTGAAATAATACACATATAGACTTGCATGTCTCAGTGCAGTTAAACAAGTAATTCGTGTTTGCAGTTTTTTATGCATCCACTGATTATGAACAAACCTTGTGGACCGAGCGCTCCTTAGTCCCAGCTCTTCTGACTAGACACCTCTTCCATCATAGTACATGAACAGGACAGTTGCTTGGCTGTGTTTGGCATTCTGGATCTACTAGATCCGCTTAGCTAAACCACAGCTTTGTACAACAAAGATAAACTATAATGAACCAAGGTTTCGAAATCTTGATTACCGCACCTTAACACTGAAGGCATATGTAAACGTTCTATTAATAAAGCCCTTTTGATTTGTATAGTCGTCACAGGCTTTTCAATATTCAACTTAATTCATTTCAATTCAACCTTATTGTCATTATACCAATACAGGGTTTTACTGTATAACCTAACACAGTCAGGCAACTTCTCCAGTGCAGTGATATTTAGCTGAGCTCAACGTTTCTTCTCTCTAGGTACGAGCAATGGTTTTGGATTGCTAGGTAGTGCACTTATGCTGTATTTAACTCTGTATTCTTCTTTCCAGGTATTAGAGACCGCCAGTCCCTTGATTGGGCAGGGTCTGAGCTCAAAGCAAGTTTTAGCCTTTAACCTTCTAGTACTGTCGAGGATTCATTCTCTGATGGATGCGAGCGTGTGCTGAATGCCGTAAACGTTAAAGTAAGTTTAGTAGATTAGCAGAACACACAATGAAAGCTGGGAGTGTGTAAGGCTGCAGTGTTACGTGCATACGCCTCACTGTTCTCCGAAAAGGCTTGCAGTGTCACCACAGCTCCGAATAACCTCGCAGCTAGTTAAAGATCTGCCTTGTTTACACACTCTTAGTAAACAGGTGTTTGACTGAGGCAAGCTCACCTTATCTTTCAGTTCAGTGGAGGAATCAATAGAGGACGGAGCGGCTTGTTTTTTTAACCTTTCTACTCTGTCTTATGCTTAGAGGCACAAAAGTTAATGATTCATGCTCTTTGCAATGTATCTTTTAACAAATTCTGTAGCAGAATAAGTCATTTCCGAGCCAAACATCCGGATTTGTGAGGGGAAAGCTGTTTGAGGACTTTCCCTGGAGATGTTGGGTGATATGTTATGCATCTTAATCTCGTCAGATTGGTAGAATCTTAAACGACCTGGCAAAAAAAATACACTTACTCCTAAATCCCGGATAAAACCCCTGTAATTCTGGAATGCATGCAATTAAAACTGCATGAGTTTAACATTTAGCAACAGAGCCAGCATCCAATATCCTGCTGTAAGAGTCTGTCCTCTATGCCCTCGAATCCATTGACTTTGGCAGCTATCATAAAGCTGTTTACTTTTGGCCCTTTCACTGTATTGTATAAAGGACGAGGATGGGCCGCGAGCTGGGTCAGTCTCACGTTTGTGGGTTTCCCATAAACTCCACGAGGCACTATGCGACGATTGTTGGCTCTAGCAGCCCTGAGCCAGGTGCTGCTGCTGCTGGTAGCAGGCGAACCGGCTGCTGAAACATACCACTGTGAGGAGGACAAGGACAGCACCGCCATCGACACGGCGGTGCAGTTCATTAATGAGCTGCGCCACCACGGATACAAGTTCAAATTTGTCGCCAAGGCCAGCCGGGAATACCAGAAGAAGGTGAGCTTGGCACGGGAAGTTAGGGTTTCAACATTTCAGCAGTCATCTCTAAACTCAAATGTGTGTTGACCACTTGCAGAATGATTCCTGTGATGTAGTCATGGCCGTGACCCTTGAGGAGACCAAATGCCACATCGTGAACCCCAAACCTGTGAACGAATGCGAGGTCAGGCCAACCTCTGAAACAGTAAGTGGTTGCATTTCTCTCCTAAAGGTGAAGCTTTACAGACGTATGAAGGCATTGCTTCACTCAGGAGCTGCACTAATTTCACTGCTCTTCCTCCAAGAAAGTAACAGCAAAATGCAACGTGACTATATGCGGGGGTGGAGAAAAGCCAGGCATCAAGAGTTTCAGCTGTGACACGGAGCCAGGTACGTGAGTAATCTTTAGAGACCGGTGAAAAAGTGTCCTCAATGGCTTTCGGGTTCAATTAGGCTTCTGCTTTCCTTCACAGCGTCGAAAACAGAACTAGCAGCCGCTTGCCCCGACTGCCCTACTCTGCTGCCTTTGCATGATCCCAAAGGCCTGGAGAGTGTGAAAGCTGCAATTGAGAAGTACAACAAGGACGCAGAACATACATCCTACTTCAAATTGTTGGAAGTAGGCAGACTGAGGACGCAGGTAGGGTAGCCAAGCATCATGGTACGGGTCCGCGGTACTCTTTCACATACAGAGATGCAATGTATTGTCAGTGTATTCTTGTTTGGGATTGGAAAGAAGAGTCGTGTCGCATGTCTTTCCAGCACAACATGATGTCTGGAATGAGCCAGTTTGCTGAGTTTGCCATCGTGGAGACTGAGTGCTCAGACAAGGTGAAAGCAGAGGAACAGCCAGCGTGCAAGCCGCTATGTCCTTCGGAAGCTGTAAGGCTGCTCGTTATCTCATTTAAGTCGTTTCCATCTTTGTTTCTACGTTTGAACATAAACGCTAATGCTTTCCCGCTTTTCCCAAAGCGCCATGGATTCTGTCATTCCACCCAACTTGGAAATGGTGACCTCACTGTGAATTGCGAGATCTATGAAGCTCAGGTATGCAGTGCTACCTCTACTGTCGGCTTAAACGAAGAGGTCTGCTGGCTGTTTTCCCTCATCATTTATGCTCTACTCCTCTACAGAACGCAACACATTCGGGTCATCCAGGAAGGCGCTGTGGACATCACAAAGGCCATCACGGCGGCCACCACTCAGGTCATCATGAGCGACCGGAACACGGACCCTCCTCAGGTCACGGTGAGAAAAAGGAACACGGTGAGAAAAAGGAACACGGACACGGCTCAGGTCATGGTGAGAAATCGGATCATCACCCACCACATCATAAACCAGGTGGCCTGCCAAGGCACCCTACCCGTGAGGACTGCTTCATTCCTTCGGGAAGACAGTTCCGTATAGGTCCCCCTAGTTTTTTCCTTCAAAAAGATCCTTCTCATCGTGGAGGTCCACCTCACCATGGCGGTCCTCCTCATCACGGAGGTCCACCGCATGATGAAAAGAGGGGCCACCATGACGGAAAGAAACATCCCAAGCCCACCGGGGCACCCCACCACGTGCTGCCGGAAGGCGAACCAACTCCTCCAGGATCCAAAGAAGTCTTAGAATTCCCCTTCCCACAGTGCCACGGCTTTGTGAAAATACCCCCTTCCATTTACCCTATATGCCCATTTCCTAAACGCCATGAGAGGCACTAAGCCTCATACAGAGTTTTCACATTTATAGAAAACTGAAATGTGATAAACGACTTATTCTTGAGTCATTCATGACAGTGCCATGAAACAATAAATCATCTTTGACTCCATCAAATCTGATTTCATTTATTCATGTATATTAATCCACCTTCATATCATCGCTGTCCAAAGAAGAACAGGTATATCCAAAATGGTAAGTTTACAGGAGAGGGCAAAAACAGTCTTTAATTATAATGTAAGTTAATGTAAAGAGATTTTATTGGAAGCCATTTTTGGAGCATTTCTATTGGTCCAATCATCATGAAATTTCTGCACAATTTCAAGGGCAATGGGTGTTTCCAAAAATGACAGAAATTGAGATACAAGGTTTGGTTCCAACAGCTGCAATATGATGCACTTTTAATTAAGCAATCCAACCAACCACAGTGCATGGACTGTCCATTAAATCCCTCCATAGGTCCAGTCATAAGGTAGCAGTGGTAACTAGACCTGGGCACCTCTGGAAAACTTTCAGACATAGGGAAAACTCTACAACAGGGTGGGAGGACATATCAAATACCTGATATGTCAAGAGTTTGGATGGGCAGGAGTTCAAGTTTTGCACATCTGCTGAGCTCAAATTATGCCAAAAACTGAAAATCTCAGAATTTTAAAACTTGATGAAAAAGACTTTAAAGGGATACGGGATTCAAGATATCTGCTTAAAAATCAAACGATAGATGAAAAAGTATCAGCATCCAAAAAAGGATGTCAGCTGAATATCGCCACTGTCCAAAGAAAAACAAAAACGGCCACTTTACAGGAGAGGGCAAAAACCTACTTTCATTTGAATGGAAGTCGATGGAACCAGACTTTTTCCAAGCTATCTTGGGCCATTTCTGTTGGGCCATTCATCATGAAGTCGATGCTGTGTTCAAGCGATGCGTAAAAGTACAAATCGACCAAATTGGAGATACGTTTTAGACAGGTTTTAACTGGTTTAGACAGTGACGATATGTTTTTCCATTGAAACTCTGCCCTATTCTTGAATCGCAAGCACTGCCATATTTAACTTGCTTATATGTAACACATATGTGTGAGGGAAAACTCTGTTTACGTTTATTTAAGAGGATACGGTGAAAGTTATAAATACACATATGGACGTATGGACATATAAACATATACATTTGTATATAAGCTCCCTGGGACAAACAAAGAGTCCCCTCTGTGATGTTCTGGGGGTGTTTTAACTACACTGAAATGGGTTCTTTGGTTGAGCCACACTGCCTACATTGAGGTGCTGGACAACCAAGTTTTGCCTTTTGCTCATCATCTTACCGAGGAACATAACAGTCCCATCCCGGTATTCCAAGATGATAATTCTCACATTCACAGTGCTGCACATGTGACTGACTGGCATGATGAACATTCAGGAGCATTCACACATCTGGACTGGCCCACAAATACCCCCAGATTTAAATCCTCTTGGAACATCTGGGGACTACCTGGAGCAACCAGTAAAACGCCAGGGAAGGAAGGGATCCACCAAATCTGGCCCAGCTGCCCAACTCTTTAATGCAAGAGTGTCTGAACACTGATGTGGCCTTCGTCCAGAAACTTGTCCAGTCCATGCCAAACCCAATCAGAGCTGTTATTGGTGCTGGTGGAGGTATTACACGCTATTAGGTAAGTTTTAGTCACAGGGGCTCATTTTTGGTGCGGTGATCTTAGATCTTTGACGGCTTGCTAGTGTGTTGTTGTGGTATCAGGCAGTGTGTTAGCTGGTGTTACAGTTTAAGTTCACAACTCCAGACGCACGTCTGTGCCTGTTTTTAGCCAGTGTGCTAGTGGAGGTATTACACACTATTAGGTATGTTTCAGTCACAGGGGACATATATATATATATATATACACATAATTTTACCATACTAATATTATAGTATAATCAAGCCACACAGTGAAGAAGGCTGAAGAAGGCACTGCCTGTTTGTAAACAATGAGTGAGGCTGAAGGGCAAATTATAAGCCAAACGACAGCACACAGAGACTGTAAGAAGGTCAGTGTGGAGTAATGAAGTGCATGTGTGCAATATTGACTTTTTCAAGTCAGTGAGGCAATGGAGGGTGCTGTCATGTCATGTCACAGACCTGTGAGCCACATCACAGAGTAAGTGTTCTTCACCTCACTCAAGAGATAAACTGCAATCCAAGAAAGACTGCAGTCCAAAGCAGGCATTCAAAAAAATGAAACAATGAAACAATCAACCCCCCCCCCAAACTAATCAATAGTCAGTTCAAATAGTTAAATAGTCCATAGTTTAACTGCCTCCCAGGTCTGATGAGTCAACCAGAGGGGTGGGGTGCGGGGGTGGGGTTGGTTTGCTGGGCTGATTGGGGCCCGTGTAATTGATTAGAATTGAATAAGATCACAGGGGGCTTTTTTAGAACCGGGAGAAGGGGGCCTTTGTTTACTGACTGGGCGGGTAGAGTGCTCGGGCTGAGGGGGGTAATACAGTGGCCTATAAAAGCTTTGATGCTCCTTCCTCCTTTGCTGGTGGGGCTGACTTTCAGAGGGACAATGAGAGACACCAGCTACACCATGAAGCAGTGTGTGCTGTTGTTGGTAGCATTTGCGTGTGCGCATGGAGCCCCTGCAGGCACCGGACCATCAAGCTCCTGTAAAGATGCCATGGCTAAGAGTGCCGCCGCACAGGCTATGGACAAAATCAACCTGGAACGCAGCGAGGGATACGTCTTCAGCCTGGAACGTCTCAACAATGTTGCCCTGAAGCGCCACGTGAGTGTGATTGAGGTGATAAGGTTGGTTGTACAGAAGTGGCGGGGGGGTCATCAGAATTGGATGAGCACGCTGTGTTGTTTGCCATCTGCAGGGCGAGAACGGAGTGGTGTACTATCTAACAATCGACGTCCTCGAGACCGACTGCCATGTCCTCGGTAAGAAGAACTGGAGGAACTGCAAAGTCAGAGATATTGGAGAAAACCCGGTAAACAAAGCTCATTCAAGCGTTCACTGAAGTGTTTCAAGTAAGGGTCCAACATTATGCCTTATGTACGTATGCTGTGATGCCCAGGTCTACGGTCAGTGCAAAGCAGTCATCTACATCAACAGAGTTCACAGAGTCTCCCGCCTCTACAAATACAGCTGTGCAGTCAGGCCAGGTAATAACCAGTAGACAACAACCCAACGCAGTGTTAACTATCCCAGCAGGAAGGTAATAAAGGAATGTCTGCTTTCTTCGGCAGTCGCTGCCACCAAAATCGCTTCGACATGCCCTGACTGTCCGGTTCTGATTTCACTGGACAATGAAAAAGTCCAGACGACCATGCAGAGGGGCCTACAGAAGTTCAATGAGGAGAGCACGCATGCTAACTTCTTTACTCTTCTTAACATCACACGAGCTACCAGCCAGGTAAGAGCTCTTTCATCACATTCCAGCCAGGAGAAAAGAAAGAAAGAATGAATGAACAGCATTGTGTTCCACGTTTTGCAGGGGGGGTTTGTCTCTTTCTACAACGTGGAGTTCACCATCCAGGAGACCGTCTGCTCCAACACGACTAACGCAACTGAGGTGTCAAAATGTGGAATCATGACCTGCGAGTTCGCAGTAAGTAAACATGGCGGCTTCAGATAAGTGCGTGCAATGCAGTTTGTTAATGTACGTCATTCACACAGCATAATTAGGGTGGCCACATGTCCGGCTTTAGGCTGGACAGTCCGTTTTTTCAACTCCCAGTCCTCCGTCTGGCGCAGTACCTGGACGGACGCCTATTAGTCCTCTTTTTGGGATGAACTATATAAAATGTTCACTCGCAAACAATACTATGTGAGCCATTGGCTCATGTCCGTGTCATAAGACATGCCTTGCATTTCATTGGTTTAACAAGGTCATGTGACATTGTGATTCACCTACCGAGGTCATGTGTCATTGTGACTCACCTACCAAACCCCCTCTCCCCCAAAACCTTTATGATGTCCTCCTTTTTGGGGTTTTGAAAGTGGCCACCCTAAGTATAGTGCATAAGTGAATTCAACTCCATGGTCATGACGTAAGCAGTAAAGCTCTGTTTTCCTTCCTCAGCACAAGGGCCTCTGCAAGGTCACCCTCTCTCAGTCTCAGGGTAACGAACACCTGCGCTTTCAGTGTGAACTTTTTGAGCCTGAGGTAAGATTGTAAATGATGTCATTTCGATGAATCTGCATGTGTCATATGTAATCTGCCTCAGTACTGTTAGTGTGTTTTGAGTTAAAAGACAAACTATTGGCCACAGTCATCGACTATTGGCTACACATGCAGCAGATTAGGTTGGAAATGCTTTCCTCACAGAAATCCAACGGACGGACAGTAATACGTTATTAAACTCACCGGACAAACGAGTCCCCTGTGACTAAAGTGTATCTAATAGCATGTAATCCCTCCACGAGCACCAGTAACAGCTGTGATTGGATTTGGCATGTACTGAACAAGATTCTGGATGTAGGCCACACCAATGTTCAAACACTCTTACACCAAAGTATTGTGCAGTTGGGCCAGATTTGGTGAAAGCTTTCGCTAGGGTTGTTCCTGGTTGTTCCAGGTAGTCCCACAGATTTCCAAGAGGATTCAAATCTGGGGATTATGCAGACCAGTCCAGATGTGTGAATGCCCCTGAATGTTCGATACCAATCAGTCACCTTTGCAGTTCTGTGAATGTAATAACTGGAATATAGGGATAGGAATGTTATGTTCCTCGGTAAGATGATGGCTATCCAGCAGCTCAATGTAGACAGTGTTGTTCAAATTTACTGTCACCTCAACCTAAGATTAATAATAATAATAATAATAATAATAATAATTAATTAATTATAATTATGTTACATTCTGCAAAATGCTCTGGAATAAAACCCAAATCTTCTGTAATATATAAGAGAATACCGCTACTGTCTCCAAAAATGCTAACTTTACAGGAGAAGGAAAAAACCTGCTGTACATTTAATGCAAGTGAAGGTAACCAGACGTATTTCAAAGCCATTTTGGGCCATTTCCTTTGGTCCATTCATCATGAAATTTGCACACAATGTCAGGGGCAACAGGTGTTTTCAAATTTTGACAAAAACTGAAAAACGACAAAAATGGTGATATGAGCTCTGGTTCCTGACAGCAGCGATATGATGCACTCTCATAAATCAATCAAATCAATTATAGCACATGACCCATTCACCAAAACCTTCCAAATGTCCAGTCATAGCTTTAAAATCTCTGAAAAGCTTTCAGACCTAGAGAAAGTCCTAGAGATGTTGGATATTTTTAAATCTGATTCCTGATATGCCAAAAGAATTCCACGCATTTCCTAAACTAAGGAAACATTGGATTGTTGGAACGTAGCATAATCTGAAGTACAATGTGTAAAGGTGTATGAATAACATGTATGTACATGTATAAAACATTTCAGGCTGCAGAGGAGGAAAAGAAGAGGCATCTGCTGGGAGGAGAGCTGGACCACAGCCACAGCAAGACTGCCGATACGTCCTCAGGGCATGACCACGCACACGACCACACGCATTCCGACTCACATGCACACGACCACGATCATTCCCACGATCACGGACGCGGTCATGGCCACAAGGATTCCAGCCACCATCACACACATGAGCACAACGGTCACACCCACAGTCACGACCATGACCATGGTGACGACCACAACCACGCTCACTCACACCATGCCAAAGCCCACAACCATACCCAAGACCAGGGCATGCATGCCCACCACAACTATGGTCACGCCGGCGAGCAAACCCACGAGCACGACCATGAGCTAGCGCTGGACCACGAGCACAAGCACGCACATCTCCACGAGCATGAGCACCACCACCATCATCACGAGCACCGGCACGGAAGCCCAACCAAACGTGCCGAGGGAGTGGTCTATGTGCTGCCCTCAATGGACAAGCCCATGACCCTTCCCTCTTACCCCGACCAGCCGGTGGCTGACCCAGCAGTGGCATCCACTCTGCCCTTCCATCCTGACCCGGAGATCCCTGGAGAGAGAGAGCCCACCATAATGCCCTTCCCCTCCGGCCAGTCCAAAGAGTGCCCAGCAGAGTTCAGTACCGCGAGCAACTTAATTAAAGAGGTCTTTGCTCAGGACCCTCTCTTCAAAAGTGCTCCCGCATGTGACAAGCCTGTGAAAAGCCTTTCCATGTTTGCATATTGTAGCTCATAGAGGAAAATGCAATAAGTGTAATAAAGTGTGTTTTGAAGGCACAAAGTGTTGATGGTTCTATATACACACAGAACATTTCTACAAATCCATGAGAGGAATACAGCGATTCATATATTACATGTGATGTATAATTTGATAATAATATTTGTATACAAGGATACAGGTGCATTACCTGAAGAAATTGCACAGCTGATGCTCCTTGCTAGCCAATTGCTAAGGTGTTGCTAAAAATGAATGCGAGTCTATAGGAGGAAAGAGGGATGAATAAACAATACACAGAGGAGTGCGGTTCAGTGTGGCTGTGGATTAGAGTTTGGGAATCTGCGTGACTACATGCAGTTTGGTGGCTGTAGGTTTATTTGGGACCAAAAAGGAATGGGACAAAGTGCAATCTGTAGTTAGGGCAGTGGTACAGTGCGATATACCCCACAAACAGCAAAAAGCAAAAAATTACAGCTCAAAATACTGCTTTAAAACAGTCTAGATGTCCAATATTATTAATATATGACATATAAACCAAATGGCAATATTCAGTTTATTATCTAAAAAACATGACAATTAAGTCATTTAGTCTACATGTAGACTGCCATTGCTGCAGTGTGATGATGTCATACAACTGCAGTGGATTTGGATTTAGAATTTAGAATTTAGAGTTAGAATGAGAATTACATTTGGAATTAGAATTTAGTAATAAAATTGGAATTGGAATTGAAATTGAAATTGGTACTGGAACTGGAATCGGAACTGGAATTGTAATTGTAATTTAGAATTAGAAGTAGAATTAGAGGGCAACTGAAATTAAGACAATCTAAAAAGTCTTGATTGATGTCAAGTTTTAGCTTTAGCTAGACAGGCTAAATCATATGTTAGAGTTGAATGAGATAGTGAGCTGGCTGCTCTTCACTCAGTGGACGAGCGGGAGCGACCACTTTATGTGGCAACAGTAAAACTGCTATTAGCTACTTGCAAAAAGGACTAACGTTATTTTTAATAATAAGTATAAATAAAGTATTGCTTTAGTTTAGCTCGGTTTATATAACGTGTTTGAATGGTACTGGACATGTTCACTATATTGGGGTGCAGATTGCAAGAATGAGTTCAGCCAGAAAGACTTAAAAGGCAAAAGTGATGGAAAACAATCCGTTAATCCTCAACACGGTGAACAATTTGAAGGATAACGATCCTTAAGAAATAAAGAGTCTTTGGCATAGGCCCCATCCTGGGACCAGGTCCCCTCACAGACCTTCGGACTTGCACCCTCAGAGACTCCAGACTCAGCTCAGATACTTAAGACTCAACTCAGACTCGCACCTCAGAAACACGAGACTCCAGACTCAGCTCAGAGACTCAAGACTCGACTCAGACTCACACCTCAGGGACTCGAGACTTGACTCGGACTGACTTCTCAGAGACACAAGACTCTGACACACGCCTCAGAGACTCCAGACTCGGACTCGCACCTCAAAGACTCCAGACTCCAGACTTCTACCCGGACTCGCACCTCAGAGACACAAAACTGCTTAGACTCACACCTCAGAGACACAAGACTCCACTTATACTCACACCTCAGCGACATGAAACCTGACACTGACTTACACCTGAAAGACATGAGACTCAGGGTGGCATTCCAAAGACACAAGACTCAGCTCAGACACAAGATTTGATTTGGACTCGCCCCTCGGGGAGACAAGACTCAACTCAGACTTGTACCTCAGAGACTCGAGACTCGACTCACACCTCAGAGACACAAGACCCAACTCAGACTTGCACCTCAAAGACTCGAGACTCGACTCAGACTCGCACCTCAGAGACACAAGATTTGATTTGGACTCGCCCCTCAGGGACACAAGACTCAACTCAGACTTGCACCTCGGAGACTCAAGACTTGACTCAGACTCGCACCTCAGAGACACAAGATTTGATTTGGACTCGCCCCTCAGGGACACAAGACTCAACTCAGACTTGCACCTCGGAGACTCAAGACTTGACTCAGACTCGCACCTCAGAGACACAAGATTTGATTTGGACTCGCCCCTCAGGGACACAAGACTCAACTCAGACTTGCACCTCGGAGACTCAAGACTTGACTCAGACTCGCACCTCAGAGACACAAGATTTGATTTGGACTCGCCCCTCAGGGACACAAGACTCAACTCAGACTTGCACCTCGGAGACTCAAGACTTGACTCAGACTCGCACCTCAGAGACACAAGATTTGATTTGGACTCGCCCCTCAGGGACACAAGACTCAACTCAGACTTGCACCTCGGAGACTCAAGACTTGACTCAGACTCGCACCTCAGAGACACAAGATTTGATTTGGACTCGCCCCTCAGGGACACAAGACTCAACTCAGACTTGCACCTCGGAGACTCGAGACTCGACTCAGACTCGCACCTCAGAGACACAAGATTTGATTTGGACTCGCCCCTCAGTGACACAAGACTCAACTCAGACTTGCACCTCAGAGACACAAGACGCAACTCAGACTTGCACCTCAAAGACTCGAGACTCGACTCAGACTCGCACCTCAGAGATGGAAGATTTGATTTGGACTCGCCCCTCGGGGACACAAGACTCAACTCAGACTTGCACCTCAGAGACTCAAGACTCAACTCGCACCTCAGAGACACAAGACCCAACATGGACTTGTACCTCAGCGTTTTACCTGTACTGTAAACTCAGTACTACTGCTGTTGGAACGGAGCGATGTGTGCAGCAGCCAAATGGAAAATAACCTAGAAATCAATATCTGAAGAGCTGGTATCTGTATGTTGTGTTTTGCTTGTGGTTATGATATGGAAACTCACTTGAAACCAGAACAGGGCCTTCGCTGCATAGGCAAAGAGGTCAACGGCAGATAACGCTGCTGTTTGCTGACTGCTGTGGGCGAAAGTTCAGGGCTTGCTGTGTGACGGGAGCGGCACACATACTTGCGTCTTCTCTATCTGCTCGGGTTCCGCTAAAGGAGATTTGCTGGAGAAAATGCAGCGATACATCTTTCTCTTATTTATGTGCTTGCACTTGCAGAACGGCATTGCCACGCCTAGTCCCACAGGGTGCCTGGACTCGGCTATCGTGAAGGCAGCCGAGGAAACACTGGATCTTGTCAATGCATACAGAGAAGAGGGCTATGTCTTCTCCCTGAACAGAGTGTATGATGTCAAGCAAGAGGCAAAGGTGAGTTAGCACTGCTGAGAGAGCTTATGCGTTATGCTAGTAGTTGCTAACAGTGTTGAGCAGTAGTTTACAGGCCTACGATCTTCTGTGCGCTGGACAATTGGTACATATCACAGCATAAACATGGTGCTAAGTGAATTGAACTGACCCGGTTGGTTGCTTCGCCCAAAGGAGGGAGGTGTAAACCTTTTACATCTGACGATAGATGTACTGGAGACAAAGTGTCACGTGATCAGCAGGAAGAACTGGAAGTCGTGTGAAGTAAAGACGGTTTCTGATGTTCCAGTAAGTAGCCTTGTGTCCTTTACCAGCGACTTGATCCATAGTAAGTCACATTACCCAGATAAAGAACAATGCTCTAGATAACAGTCCAAATGCCTTCTTTAATCTTCTAGGTCTTTGGAAAGTGTGAGGCGTCTGTCAGCCTTCAGACCAACATCACACTGCACAGCTTCAACTGCACCCTTCAGCAAGGTAAGGCATGATCTTGCAGTAGCTCTTTGGTTCCAGTGTAGCTGTAGCAGCAAGAGCGGATGCAATAAAACAAGAGAACCATTACACTCTTCTCCAGTTCCTGCCGTCGCCATCGTGGAGACATGCCCGGACTGCCCAACAGCGGAGCGCCTGGATGAACCGATCGTGGTAGAGACGGCAAATCTTTCTGTGCAGAAGTTCAACAAAGAGACAACCATGCCCAACTACTTTGCTCTCCTCAACATAACGTCTGCAAGCATGCAGGTATGTTGGAGCCAATCCCTGCACAAGCTAACCATTCAAACCCATGAGTCACTTAGTTGTACCTCTGGCCCATTTGTCTCAACAGTGGGTGGTTGGTCCGGCCTACTTTGTGGAGTTCACCATCCAGGAGACTGACTGTGCCAAAGCCTCAGCTGATGTTGATTTCACTCAGTGTCGCCCAAAAGACGGTTCATCTGTGAGTATCATGGGTCTCAAAAATGCAAATAAATATCAATCAATCAATCAATCTATCAGTCAATCAATATTTATTTGTATAGCGCTTTTTACAACTAACGTTGTCTCAAAGCAGCTTCACAGAAAAGCAGTTTATATAACAAAACAGAAAATCACAGAGTCCATGTACAGACGTAGGAAAGGGAATCCGGGTCCACGCCCCCTGTGAGCAAGCCAGAGGCAACAGTGGCGAAGAAAAACTCCCTGGAGTAAGGAAGAAACTTCGAGAGGAACCAGACTCGAGGGGGGGAACCCATTCTCATCAGGTCGTTCCCGGGTGAGGAGAGAAAGACAGAGCTAACAGGAAAAGGAGCGTAGAACATCTATTAGATACATCCTGATTAATCCAGGAGGCAGTGATTGCAAAGATGGAGCTGACCCACAGGTCCTCTGTTTAAGTGAGAGATAGAGTTTAAGATCAGCGCCAGAAACTGGTGGCTCTATTGGGGTCATTGTAGACGTAGTAGTCATGTCGGGTGGTGGACTGGAGAGACCAGGGCAGGAGGCTCATGGTGGAGATGATGCTCAGGTTACTCTAGCCACTCTGGGGGTTCCCATGTGTCAGTCAGGAGAAATGTCGTTCCTGTGCTTAACAAAGAAGAAAAAGGGAATGTGGGGAGAGAGAGAGAGAATGAGAGAGAATGAGAGAGAATGAGAGAGACTGATTAGGAGGACTGAGGTAGGCATCCTGCGAGTCCTGGAGAAGATTCCTCTGTGCTGGTAGCCCTTCCATCAGGATCGATCAGCTCATAGAGAGACGGATGAGAGGCAGAGAAAAACAGTGTGTGTATTTTGTCCATTTATGGAGAAATGTAAACTGTAGTGGTAAACAGATGATGTCAGCCAAATGCTTGTGCAAACGAGTAAGTGTGCATGCAACCCAGCAATTCACTGTAGCATTTTGCCAGAGCTGATATATCCTGTTCTTGGGCGGGGCATCATGGTGGCACAGTGGGTAACGCTGTCGCCTCACAGCATGGAGGTCCTGGGTTTGGTTCCTGGCCAGGGCTGCTGGGGTCCTTTCCGGGGGGAGTTTGCATGTTCTCCCCACATCTGTGTGGGTTTTCTCTAGTGCTCTGGTTTGCAGTCAGGTGAACTGGAGATGCTAAAGTGCCCCCTAGATGTGAGTGTGAAATATCCATAAGTACAGAGCCACTTTCCCACACAATGATTTTGTGTTCCCTCATTATACTTTTACCTTCCCTTGCAATGAATTTACATTCCCTTACAAAGACTTTCAATTCCCACACAATAATTTTACATTTTCATACAATAATGTTACATTCCCACACAATAATTTAGCATTTTTTGGCAATAATTTGCATTATCTTGTAATAAGTTTGCCTTCCCATACAATTATTTTGCATTCTCATACAATTATTTTGCATTCTGTTGTAATAATTTAGCATTTCCACACAATAATTCTGCTTTCTCTTGAAAACATTTTGCATTCCCAAACAATAATTGCATTCCCTTGCAATAAATTTACATTCCCTCACAAAGATTTTCAATTCCCACACAATCATTTTGCAATTTTGGCAATAATTTGCATTCTCTCACAATTATTTAGCATTCTCATACAATTATTTTGCATTCTCATACAATAATTTTGCATTCTGTTGCAGTAATTTTGCATTCTTCCCAATAATTTAACATTTCCACACAATATTTTTGCATTCTCACCCAATAAGAATACATTTTACAATCCCAAATGATAATTTTGCAGTCCCACCAAATATTTTTGCATTCCCACTAAATAATTTTGCATTCCACATTTTTTTGCGATGTGAGATAAATTTAATAAATTTAAATTTATTTCTTTGCCTGCAGCCTGAAATTGGACTGAGGTTAGACGACTTTTGGCTTACAAACACTCCAAGAGAGACACGGATGATGCAGTTGAGGTTGCAGCCAACATTGCAATCTGTCATAAATAACATCAGCAGGGATGAAGTCTCTGCGGTTCATGATTTTCGTTATTTTCCCGTTAGCCGTGAGACTGTCTTGCATTCTTATCTCTGTTTTCACCAACGACTGAAAGGCAGTCTGAGACTCACTCCTGTCCAAACTCTTGCCTGGTCCTTCTTACTTCCTCCGACAGCATCTTCTTCCGACTTTTCTCAGAATCTACCATGATGTCCATGCTGGGAATACCGAGCTAGCTGCTTCTTAGAGGTAGCTAAAGACCCATAGTTATTGTGGTGCGGTGCTGTAAATGTCACAAAGTACACAGGAGAGAGGTCTTGTGCCCACTTCTCCAAAGTTACATAGCGCTATGGCAGCCGTTCCGGACCCAGACGGCATTCTCCCTATAATAATTCAGCACACCAATTTTTTGCAAAATCTTGCTTTAAATCTGTGTTCTCTCTTAGACAAAGGGATTTTGCACTGGCTCACACTCTACCACTGACGACGGCCCTGAGCTCAAAATCCCTATAGACGTCAAGTGTTCCATCTATAAACCCACGGTAAGTAGCTTCCAGTGATCAAACACCCAGATGATCAGTGGAGAGTGTGATGGAGTAACTGTGAGTGTTATGTGTACTGTAGACTGATAATCAGCCGGAGAGGTCCCATGATGCAATCAGCCACAGAACAACTGAAAAACTTCCAACAGTCCAAACTCCCTCTGGATCTGTGCTGCTTTTGCCCCCTCCACCCATCCCGATACCTCCCAGAGCCTCGGCTACTGCCAGCAACTGCCCTGGAGAAAGGAGACACTCCCTCGGACTGAGAGCAGTAAAGCTGTGAACAAACTGTCTGTTACGCGTTATGCAGTCTAGAAGTCGAGAAGCACTAATTACTAGTTATGCCACATTTATGATGCATGTCCCTTCAATCCCGTAGCTACGTACACCGACTTTGGCTATCAGGCTTAATAAATATGAGCTTAAATAACAAGCAGTACTTAAACAGTGAGCAGTAACACATTGTATTTGAGTTGCGCATATGGAATCAGTACTGTACTATGGTTACTACATTTACATGTGTTCATGTATACCATGTTGTGGTGCTAACCCCATCCTCAGTGGGCTGTGAGCTACACTGTATGTCATTACACTGACGTGAGATTAAACGATTATCTCTATCACCTGTTCGCTGGAAATGTTTATTTTTATGGGTCACTTTCAGGAATGGGTGCCTGAGTCCGGTACCAGAGATCTGCTGCCCTGAAGTGTCCTGTTCTAGCTAATCAAGGCCTTCAGGATCATCTGAATAAACAACTGAACTAATCTCTCCAGATTGGAGTGGCTTGTTGAAACTAGCAGCAGCGGAATGGTTAGAGTGGCAGGTCCTAAGCTTACAATATGTACAGGTTCGAATCACATCGCTGGGAGGTACTCAGGGCTTGTGGTAAGAAGTCTGCCAAGCACTGGTGGTACAGGTAAACAGGCTGGCTAGACAACACATTCTTACTCGGTCAACTGACAAAGCTCTCTTAAACAGGGTGTTTAATAAAACCTCCAGTGCCACACTGGGTTTCCCTTCATTTCTTCCTGCACTGGACAGTAAAGTTTAAACACGGCTGACCATAATACCTCTGAGATTCTAATGTATAGTCCACTTCCACTTTAGTCACACAGTGTGCAGACAATCATAAATATTGTATTCATATTATCCTTTTTGCTTCCATTTTAAAAATACTTAATATCCCGTGAGTGACACCACTGGCACAATCTTTTCACGACACGTGAAGTTCTACGTGTTTTACCCGAATTAATCAGAAATATAAAACGGTTTCACTCACCGTGAACTTCTCTTAGTCTTAATCTTATTTTCTCCTTCTTAGAGAAGTCCCTAAGTATGGAGCCCCTAAAGGACATTGCATTCACACACCCTCGCAACCATGTTTCATTCCTTAGCAATAAAATTTCCATTCACTCTCAATAACTGCACATTCCCCTGCAATGATTTTGCGTTCCCTCACAAAGATTTCACATTCCCACCAATTTTTTTGGATTCCCTCAAACTAAATTTGTGACCCCTGCACTGAATTTGCAAACCCTCGCAATGAACTTGTGATCCCTCTCAATGATTGTTCGTTCCCTCACAATAAATTTGCATTCGCTCGCAATAATTGCACATTCCACTGCAATGATTTTGTGTTCCCTTGCAATGAATTTACATCCCCAAACAAAATTTTGGATTACGTCACAATAAATTTGTGATCCCTCACACGGAATTTGTGATCCTTCACCAAGATTTTTCATTCTCTCCCATTAATTTTGCGTTCCCTCGCAATGAATTTACATACCCACACAATCATTTTGCATTCCCTTGCAGTGAGTTTTCATTCCCTCGCAACAATTTCGCGTCCCATTGCAACAATTTTACAGTTTTACAATTTTTTTCCTGACAATGATTTTGCATTCCCACACGATAATTTTGTTATCGCAATGATTTTGCTTTGAATGAGAAATGAAAAGGAATAATTGCCTTATTTTTTAAATACTTATTGTTATTTTGTCCATAAATAAAGGTTACGAGGAACACAATGACTCGTGGTAGGCTGAAAAGTCCCGTTTCATATCCACAAACTTCGTTGTGGCGAGTGACAGTAACCAATCAAATACAAGTTTGTATTGTTGACAGGTGTAGCAGCCAATGAGCGACGCGTTTCTGTGCGTAGGCCACGCCCAGCAGCGCAGCGATATACAGGAAGTGCGACCGGGGAGATATTTACAGTAGTTAATCAGCTTTCTGGCTCTGCCGCGATTCTTCTTATTTCGTTATGTCGTTTTTCTGTGTAGCTTGTTTACAGACGAGACGAGCTGGAAGCGGAAGTGGCAGTCTGGGCGGCTAATGATTTCTGCCTGATCATCACAAGACGGTGGGGCATGTGATGTCGGACGAGCTTTGGGGACTTCTGGTTAAAGTCAGCTTTGGAGAAAACGCCCAGGACGCAGTTTGGAGACAGTAGGCTCCGAGAGTCCATGTCGCAGAAATGGTCCATGTGTACAACTGTCACCCCTTTGCCTCTCAGCATATTGTGCCCACCGAGCAGGAACCTGGCCTGGTATGCTGTGGTGGTGGTGCTCTGTTCGTGGTGTCTGCTGGAGGATGCAAGATCGAGGCATACCAGATGCAAGAAGACCAGTGTCCTCTCATATGCCGCTTTTCTACCATGGGTACCGTCCACAGCATCCTGCATAGTCCGACTGGTGAGTGCAAACTTCTGCTTTACATCCAAACTTACAAAGTGCATTCAGGATATGCTCAAACTGTTCTAACCTATGCTAGTCTGGTGGTGCAGCTGGTCCCCCAGTATGGTTCAGCATTACCAGCATCCTTAACACTACATGTGCTGGTTTTGCTAGCAGGGATGGATGAATCTTGCCTTCCAGGCTGATCACTCCCGTGACCTTACATGATCCTGTCTTCTTTGTCCTGTCCTTCTTCCTAGGGGACTACCTAGTCACTATCGAGGAGAAAAACAACGCCACCTACCTCAGGGCCTACACCAACTGGCGCTACCAGGCTGCCGAGAAGACCCGCGTCGGGGTGCGTCTGCTGGGCCACTTCCTGCGAGGTTCCTCCTTTCGTGGCGCTCCCAAGGAGCAGATGGAGATCATAGAGATCCCCCTCTTCGAGCCCCCTCTGTGCATGGCCTGCTGCCCCCTGACGGGAGACCTGCTGGTGGGCTGTGCCAAGAGCCTGGTCGTCTTCAGCCTCAAGAGGCAGGCCCTGAGCGAGCAGCTGGCCGTGCTGGATTTCGAAAGGGTCCTCATCCTCCACATCCCAGGATGGAGCCCCACACAGGTGGCTTTCTGCGCTGGTTACGTGGCCTTGCAGACAGAGCTGGAGGTGCTGGTGGTGAAGCTGCAGCCGGTGGAGAAGAGATGTCTGTCCCCAGAAGAGCGTGCCCTGCTGCCTGATGATATCATGGCCTCGGCAGAAGACGGTACCGGTCTCCCTGATACACTGACGTTATGCTGCCGTATTGGGGATAGTAACCAGACGTCTGATTGGCTTAATGCTTTTAAAACCTACCTCTCAGAAAGCTGATATATGAAATCATTACACATGCATTGCGTGATGCCTGAGCCATTGTTTTGCAAGCAAGTCATTAGTTTTGCAAACATACAGAAGTCCTGGTGGAGGGGTTACATGCAGGGTGTTAAGGCAAAACAGCCCCCACAGAAACCCAGATATATGCTACGGGGTAACCTTCATCAGCCTGACATACAGAAGACCAGTAAACCCTTCGTTCCCATCATCTCCGTTTTAACGCACCATCTCACATCAAAGTTTACATCTCATTAAAATTATGCAGACTTGTTGAGCAGTCAGTGGAATTCCACTTCACTTAATGATAGTTAATTAAAGGGGAAGTCAACCAGAATTTCAAATTTCTGCATAATTCAATCTTTGGGATGTTATTAAAGTCATTCAGAGTGAAATGGTTCATGATAGAGAAACTTACAGACCCTGGTGTATTTATAGTGTTGGTGATAGGAACCAGGGGTCACCATGTCCACATGTCCATCTAAACCACCAGTGAACCCACACGCGCGTGTGCTCTGAGGTTTTATATGTCATGTTGATGAAGGTAAAGTAGTCATAAAGTTCTCTTTGGAGACTTTTTTGCCCCTGCATGTAATATGCTATAATGTTATGACAAAACTACCATATAACAGGGTGTCAGACATCAGGCAGCACCATTTCATAACCCTTTCATCTTGTAACTTTCTGTGGGGGAGCTTTTAGAGGTAGACGTCCGGTTCCCTTCACCACCATTGTGAACAATTCTGACTCTGTATGTTTCTCTAGAGCAGAGCATTTCACACCAAACCACTCTGAATGACTTTGCTTACATCCCAGCCATTTGGTTATGTAACATTGCTGGAATAGTCAGTGGAGTTCACCTTTAATAACTTTCATTTAGGGCTAATTCTCTTGGTGATTGCTACCAGTAGCTCAGTGCAGTGTCGCTTTTTATCTAGATGCGAAAAAGGAGCCGCTGAATCCTCATGAGCCAGATGACTTCTTTGTGCTCCCAAAGCATTTGGAGTTGCTGGGGGACGACGCAAAAGACTGCGGCACCTCTGTGTCTTTGGAGTGGACGGGAATGGAGACAGAGCCAAGGAACAACATGGGAGTTACCTATGTCTTATACAGGTATGTAAGCACCCAAGAGTCTGTTAATTCGGTCGTAGCAGGGTTTTCTGAGGATACCATGGATATTATCAGTACCTGAAAGACCACTAAGCTACTGCATGGTTCTTTAGTAAGTGATTTGGCCAGGGCTCCCAAGTAGGGGTGGGCAAGATAACAATATTTTATCGTTATTGTGATGAATTGCACCAAACGTCCATTTTATTAGGTACAACTCCTTGTATCTACAGTCACTGTCCATTTTATCAGCTCCACTGACCATATAGGAGCACTCTGTAGTTCTGCAGTTACAGACTGTAGTCCATCTTGTGTGTGTTGTGCTGGTGTGAGTGGATCAGACACTGCGGTGCTGCTGGACACCTTAGTGTCACTGCTGGAGTCGTCCAGCGTCCTGTGGGCAGCGTCCTGTGGGCAGCGTCCTGTGGGCAGCGTCCTGTGGGCAGCGTCCTGTGACCACTGATGAAAGACATGAGGATGACCAACACTGCACTGTGCAGCAGCAGATGAGCTATCGTCTCTGACTGTCCATCTACAAGGTGGGCCAGCAAGGTAGGAGTGTCTAATAGAGTGGACAGTGAGTGGACACAGTGTTTAAACACTCCGGCAGCACTGCTGTGTCTGATCCACTCACACCAGCACAACACACAGTAACACACCACCACCACTTCAGTGTCACTACAGTGCTGAGAATGATCCACCACCCACATAATACCTGCTCTCTGGTGGTCCTGTGGGGGTCTTGACCATTGAATACAGGGTTACTAAGTATGCAGCCAATCAGATGAGGTTCATGTACCTCGTTTCTGTTTTCTCTGCATGTTTTAATCTTGTCCTGTGTTCTCATTTGCAGGAGGTTTGCACCAGATTTCTTTCAGGGCTGCAGTGTAGAGGAGACTTGTTTGCACTCCCTGCAGCTCCACCCCATGTACACAGGTAGGGATTTAGTAAGGGGCTACGCCCAGAAGAGACCATGGGATAGTGATCCATCATTCGTCATTCGTCATACCTTTCTGACTTTATCCAGGTAATCAGGAAGGAGCCAGTGACACCAAAGGCAGCGAGCCTTCCTGTATGTTCTGTTTCTTCTCTCTGCCCAATGCTGGATATATGTACAGCCTGAAGAACACCGTGGAGCTCATTTCCACCTACCAGTACCCAGAGAAGTCCCATCGGGCTGTGCTGTGTGACCAGTTTCTATATGTCCTCACCAGGTAGGTGGTAGTAGCATCCTCTCCTTCCACCTCACTTTGCTGTTTTTGCAAGATCAGTCTTTCACTGAGAAGTCTGGTCTCTTTAGGAACGCTCTGCAGTGCTTCTCCGTGAGGTGCAGTGCCGTGGCAGCTCGAGCCGAGGACCCCTACATTGATACCACCATGAAGGTAAGTGGGTAGAATTAGAATTTGTTAGAATCTTGACCTCACTCTTTAACTCGGTACCACCCAGTGTGCCAGACTGGAGACTTTGCTGCACGACATCTTGTATGTAATGCCTCCACGAGCACGAATAACAGCTGGACAAGTTTCTGGATGTAGGCCACATCAAGGCCTTCAGACACTTGTAACGAATGGGTGCTGTGGGCAAATGCTCCTGTGGAGAGAGATGTCTGCCCTCTTCTTGGCTGCCCTCCATAGAGGAACAGTGCGGTGTAACCGAGGCCATTTATTGGGCAGGGGAGCGCCCGCACTTCATTCATCACAATCCAGGATAGCAGCAGTGGGTAGAGAAAAAGCAGGCTACAACCTGGAGCGACCACCTTGCGTGCATACCTGTTCATGCCTCTACTCTCTCTCTCTCTCTCTTTCTCTGTCTATACACTCGGGAGCACATGCGCCTAACCCCAGGCACTTAAAGTGACCGTTATACACTCTTGCGTCAAAGAATTAGTCGGTTGGGCCAGATTTGGTGGATGCCTTCCCTTGCATTTTACTGGTTGCTCCAGGTGGCCCCACAGACTTTGAAGAGGATTCAGATCTGGGGGTTTTGCGGGCCGGTCCAGATATGTGAAAGCTAACTGAATGTTCATTGTGCCAATCAGTCACATTTGCAGCCCTGTGAAGGCAGGAATTCTCATCTTGGGATACAGAGACAGGAACGTCATGTTCCTCGGTAAGATGATGAGCAAAAGTCAGACTGGTTCAAAACTGTTGTTCAAGTTTACCGTCACCTCAACCAAAGAACCCATTTCCACATAATTGAAACCCCCTGAACATCACAGAGGGGACTCATTTTTTTGTCCAGGGAGCTTCTAAACTTAATTACATTCTGTATTGACATGTTTGAGGCTGTACTTCGGACGTATGTGGCATCAAGGGTGCGGTATCTGCACATCTGACAGTTTCCCTGCTTGTTTAAATGAACTATGACTGAGATACAATGTCAAATTACACCATGCTTTTGTCATCACAATCGATAACTAGTCTTTTGTGCCGTTTGTGTCTCTCACCTCAGGCCTGTCCTCCCATCACCATGGAAGTGTGTGGTCTGCGTATCCAGCTGTTTATAGGCCTGAAATCTCTGTGCCATGACGGCAACCACATCGTCCTGCTCACGGCTGCTGATGTAGAGAGCAAAGAGGAGACAGAGCGGGCAACCAGAAGAACTATGTAGGTCATTTTCATAGAACCCTGTCTCATTTCTTCCCGACTGATACATCATTCGTAACAGTAATGCAGCACCGTTGGACTTGTAGGTCTGAATTTCCCATCCTGAGTCTTCATAGCTTAAACTTTGTCCCTCTTGGTTTGGTTTGGCTATCATTTCTAACCAAATGAAAGACACATCGAATCAGTTTTGACTTTATTATTCATATTATTTTCCATATTTTGTGCACAAGCAGGGTGGGACAATCAGGCCATATGGATCTTTATGATGAATACGGTTCCCCTATTGCTTTTTATTTTTTGCATACCAATAGTGCTTTATACACTCATCATCAAAAGAACAGCTGCACCCAGAAGGAGGTGTGGGATTGCAGTGCTGTTGGGAAGGAAGATAAAGGTTACCAGGAACAATAAATGATGATACATTTAGACTGATATGATCAATATTTACTGAGCTACACATACAGAAGTAGTGTTTCTCAGTATGGAGCTAACGCAACATGCCAGACGTCTCGGCATGGAGTTGTAGAGGTTCCTAATGGTGTCCTGTGATAATCCATCCCATGCAGCTTGAATATCCTCACACAGTTCCTGCAGATGGTGCGGTAGGGGTGGAGGTGGAGTGACACCGGGCCTTCTGGACCTGTGATGTGTGACAACCGACCGTTCATCTTGGCGCTGACCACGGTGCCTCCACACACGGGTTTGTTAGTCGTCTCCACCAAGATAAAAGTGGGACTCGTCACTGAAGATGACCCGCTGCCATTCTGAGTCACTCCATGACAGTCTAGCCTGACACCACTGCAGTCTTTGGTGATGTTGACGTGGTGTTAAGGACGAATGTCATAACGGTCTTCGTGCATGTAGTCCAGCATCGTGCAGCCATCTGCCAATGGTGCTGGCACTAACAGGATGACTCATGGAGGACACCACTGCTCGCTGAAGGTCTGCAATCATGGCTATTAGGTCAGTCAGTTACAGCGATAAGGCCCGTCCTTGCTTAGGTCACATGTGCAGCCGAGTGTGAATCTTGAGTCATTGTCAAACCTGAATACGACTATTTGTGCAGCTATTTTTTGACGATGAGTGTATGGTAGTTATTATCCATGTGTGTATCGTTGCTGTCCAATGAAAAAAACATATCTCCATTTTTGTCTATTGACTTTTCTGCATCATTTGAACACGGCAGCTGCTGTTTACACTGTGTGAGAATTTCATGAAGAATGGACCAATAGAAATGACCCGAACCTGCTTGGAGGGTTCCATTGACTTCCCTTAAAATGAAATTAGGCTTTGCTCTCTCCTGTAAAGTTGCCATTTTGGAGAAACTTGTTTTTCTTTGGCCAGCGACGATACCCTTGCACTGCCCATTGCATCGATTGCCCCATATAGTTTGTTTGGAAGATGCTGATCATCGCTATGTTTGAATGGTGTGATTGTGTTTGCTCATGTGCACTGACGCTTCCCATGCACTGACGCTCAGTAAATGCTCTGTATTGTAGCGAATCAAAAGAGCACAAAGCACTGACAGGGATTTTCCTAGCGGTAGGTATAGAGCCGTCCACCAACCCAGCTCTGGAGAGCTTCCTGTCCAGGTCATTCCTGTAAGTCAGCTCCGTGTGACCCCGTCCTTCTAATGACCCGATTCCAAACCCTCCCCTGTAATAGCGCTAACTTACCCATGTTTGATTGCTAACATGATCTAACACCATCCCAGTTCCTTACTCACTTGTTCATTTGTTTATTGGTTTGCTCAGAGAGAGGATGGTGGTCTGTGTTCAGTGAAACTGCTTTTGAAACTGAGGAAATGAAAACTGCTCAGACTCGGTTGTATGAATGGATCTCAGTAGTGGAGACCTTATGGCAGAGCTCTTCCGTCACATGATGCCCGTCAGCCGCCTGCGATAATTGGGTCAAAACGGGGCTGATGTTATCAGTCCAGGAATTGGGCTACGTAACAACTGCCCAGATGCAACAAGCCCATTCCATTCACCTTCTAGGGCTCATTACAGTATGTCATTAGGTCTCGTTCTTGTTAAACAAGCGTCAAAGATACGGGCCTGAATTCCTCAGCCCCTTCTCCACTAGTAATCTAACTTAATCCTCTCAGTCACGCACAGCCGATTGCACTCAACAAATGGACCATTGTACCCCACGACCTAGCTGAACTTTCAGTGCTGGACTTCCTATTTTCCTTATATTGAGTTTCATGACATGAGCCGAGTAGTATATGGTGTCATAAGACTGGAAGTTTGATCTAGGATCAGATTTGTACATCCTAATGATGTAAAGTGTTTATTTTGGTGGAGGGGCCGGTTCTAGATCAGCTAATCTCATTATACATACAGACCCAGTTCCAAAAAGGTTGGGACAGTATGTGAAATGCTGGTAACAGAGTGCAGTGTTGAGTAACTTGAGTTTGATCTGTATTAAATTAAAATCAGCACAAAATACCCAATATATACACAATATAAGTATTTTATGGCACACCTTATATAATTTTTCGATGCCTGCAACATGCTCCGAAGAAGTTGGGACAGGAGTTTGTTCACCACTGTGTTACACTACCTTTGATTTTGCCAGTGAAGAAACAAACTGGTCCAGTTTTGAAAGTCTTCGGGTGAACACACGTTTAGGGCTTAGTTGTTGTACAGCCATTGTCAAAAGAGTAGCTGCACCCAGAAGGAGGTGTGGGATTGCAGTGCTGTTGGGAAGGAAGATAAAGGTCACCAGGAACAATAAATGATGATACATTTAGACTGATATGATCAATATTTATTGAGCTACACATACAGAAGTAGTGTCTCTCAGTATGGCATCAGGCAGCCGTGTTTGCTAATGCAACATGCCAGACGTCTCAACATGGAGTTGTAGAGGTACCTAATGGTGTCCTGTGATAATCCATCCCATGCAGCTTGAACATTCTCACACAGTTCCTGCAGATGTTGCGGTAGGGGTGGAGGTGGTGGGGTCATTTGTTGGTCGTCTCCACCAAGACAAAAAGAGGACTCGTCACTGAAGATGACCCGCTGCCATTTTGGGCCACTCCATGACAGTCTGGCACGACACCATTGCAGTCTTTGGTGACGTTGACGTGGTGTTAAGGACAGTCCTTGATGAGGCCTGTCCTTGCTTAAGTCACATGTGCGGCCGAGTGTGAAACTGGAATCATTCACATATCTTACGATGTCAGAACTGGTGACCTTCCAGTGACCGCAAGGCTGCTTCCCTAACCTCCAGCCCACTTAATGTACTGCATCATACAGGCATTCAGTTGTGATTTTCATCCGGGTCCTGAGACTGAGACTCCATATTCCTTTTCATAATGCTGTAGAACGTAGACGGCAAAATACCGTGGTGAGCCTAGACCCATTCTCACTTGTTACGGACTCTGCCTTTCCTAGATGCTCCTTTTATACCCTAGCATGACGTCATCACCGGTGTTCTTAGTCTTACATTTCCCTCTCTGAACTTTAATGAAACATGCTGCAGGCATCAAGTTGGCATCACTTGATAAGTTGGCGAATGGAATTGATGCAAAGCAAAGGGCCAGTATATTAAACTGATAACTTGAGCACAACGTTAGTCCTCCTCACGGAAGCACTTTGGTCTGTGGTGTCTGACATTCTGTTCTTTTTTTTGTACCAGGACCAGGAAGACTTCTATCTCATCCAAGCCTAAGGAACCCAATGAAAGTGGTCATGGCTGGAACCTGTATGTGATCAACACTGTGTCCACGCTACAGCTCTACAGAGAGATGGTACAAGATGCTGCAGGGTTGAATAATAACCAGTACAGTAGGAACACAACAGACTGAATAGAATCAGAGGAAATACACTGGAATATTTAGGGTCCCAAAGTAGTCCAAAGGTTTAGAGATGGCTCCTCATAGCAGGTTCTCCTCATGTTTATCTTAATGCTTTACTGTAGAATGAAAGTGAAGACATCAAACTATAAAATAGCACTCATGGAATTATACAGTCCACCTTAAAA
>CM067489.1:29315276-29330749 GCA_034552555.1 Semaprochilodus insignis
CTGTTATTACTGTATCCACTGTTTAGAGCTAGCTGCTGCTAACGCTGCTCAGTTCACCTGAAATACGTTTAGCCTATCTGTTAGCTCCCCTCGGCTATTTCACTCTAAAACTGACCCTTTAAAGCGAGTTCATCTTTTATTAATATTCAGACCTGTATATTTTAACTTTCTGAGGCTCATTCTGATGAAAACATACCCCACTACAATCACTACACCCGCATTTATACTAGGAGCTGTTATTACTGTATCCACTGTTTAGAGCTAGCTGCTGCTAACGCTGCTCAGTTCACCTGAAATACGTTTAGCCTAGCATGAAAAAATTTCATATCACAAGCATGACATTTTAGAGCTATAAAAAGTAGTAGCAGAACTAAATCTTTAAATCTGTCCTAAATACAGACAGCACTTTAAAAACCATATGAGCTGTGTGTTTTGTTGTTGTTAGGATCAGTGCTGATGTATGCTGTACGAGCTGACGTATACTCCGCTCCAGTAAGAAGATCATTACAGTGATCAACTCTGCTTGTAACAAATATGTGAACAAGCTTCTCTGCGTCACTCTGAGATAAAAAGGCTGCACTTTAGCGACAGTTCTCAAATGATTGAAAGCTAATTTAGTGGTGGTGTTAACATTGGGGATAAAACAGAGTTCAGATATCACGGCCAAACCAGTAAACAACGGTCATCCATGGACGTCTACAGTGTGTTGAAGTACAGTCAGATACGTGATTTCAACAACGTTTCAACGGTTACAGTGGTTCAAATGTTTACTGGAAAATTTTGTATATCAGGCTGAGTATACAGAGTTTCTCATGAAGCAGCTTGTGAGTTTTGGTACCAGGTAGGGATGGACTAACCATCGGGAGAACTAAGAGAATTACCTGGGGGGGGCGCTATGCACGTGGGCTGCTGAGAGAAGGAGAAAGACAGAAATGCATGGTTGTGATCCTGTTGTAGTCTTGTATAAAATGAATGAAGACGGAATGGGACAAATGGGACGTGACAGGTGAATTCTAGACTGCACACATTAGTGGCCCTCAAGATGGCGGTTTTTGGGGGTTATGGTGGCGAGTGGGTGGATGTGGTCACTGTGGTTGTAGTGAGCTGGTCAGGACAAAAATCCAGTGCTAAATGTAGTTCCTATTCCATCCCTGGTATCAGTAATCAGCATTTCAGATATTCCTCTTGATTTAGATGTAGGAGGTTTTGTGACAGTCACTGAGAAATATGTAACACGCACCTGGTAAGCCTCTCAATAGAGTCTTTATTAATTCCTAATGACGCCACCTGGAAGTAAGATGTAAAAAAAAAAAAAGAAAAAAACAAAGTCCCTAAAACTGAACCCTGTGGGACACCACAAGAAATGCTAGTATTTTTGATTAAAGATTTTTCTGTTTTAAAATTGTCATCTAAATAAAAGCAGTTAACAATTTCAATTTTCTTATTTTACCTAACTATCTTTATTTAGTAACTAACACTGGTTGTCTTTTTTGAAATGGTGCACTAGGGCTGAACAATATATTGTTTTAGCATTGTCATCGCAATGTGCATATGCGCAATACTCACATCACAGGGTGTGCAATGTTATGTAAGTGCTGCTACAACTTTTTGCTGCTTGATACAAAAGAAAAGCTTGCACGGTTCCTGGATTCTGATTTAAGGCTTCTCGGACACACAGAGAAGAGTAGTCCCAGCGCTCACCTGCTTTTGTGTTTGGTGCACTGAAACCGATTCTGGACCATTAAAATTCCAGTTGTCTTTTTTATTTTTGGCATGAAAGTGTTAATAAAATGCAGCTTCAGTGTGTTTTTGTTATGCTGGTCAGATGCTACAGGTGTATGGCTTCATTGAGGAGCCAAAGCTGCTACTGCATGGCAGAGGGAAGGCAGTGGCACCCACACAGCTGGCGCAGCACCTGCTTGACACCCAGGACGGCCTGCTGGTGGCCGCAGTGGTGGCACTACACGAGAACAGCAAGGTCAAGCTGGAAGAAGCTGACCTCTTCTTCCAGGTACATACTCTCCGAGAACCATTTTTCTTGAAGCACAACCTGTATCTTCAGGTACTCCCCATGTTGTCTGGTTCTCATATGTCATCGCTCTCTTCAGGAGTTATGTAAGGACAGTACGGAGACTCCGAGTACTCCTCAGCTGCTGGTGGATTTCTGGGAGGCTCTACTGGTGGCCTCGTCTCAGGAAGCAATCATCCATGAGCTCCTGTTCCGCCTCACTTCCGTCTACATCGACCGCATCACACGCAGGGACCGCTCGGGCATTAAAGCACTCAAAACTGCAGATGACCTGGTGAGTTCGGCGCATAGCTCCTGTCCAACATGTCGAAGGTGGTTACATTACATGGGCTAAAGCAGAGTCTATAGAGGCTATAGGTGGGAGAAGGTAGGAAACGCTGCATGGAAATTAATGCACAAAGGTTACAGGAATGGTTCACTGAATGGTTTATCAGACTTACATGAATTTCCCACGTACCAAAAACCAATGTGGTGTGTCCAGAGATTTATCGGTTTGGCATTGGAGCTACAGAGGGGTCTTGGGTGGTACGGAAGGTCGTAGAAGCAAAGAAGCATAACTGACATTTCACCAACTGTACAGAAGGACCAAAACAAAATAAATGACCATAGTCTGATCTGATTCTGTGTACTATGTACTTGTTAATAAAATTTTATACTCAAATGGCAGACAGTAAATATGAAAAAGGCAGGTATGTTTAGTCTTAAGTCGATTGGTTGTTTTATTCATATATATATATACACACACACACACACACACACACACACACACACACATATATATATATATATATATATATATATATATATATATATATATATATCTATCCAGTTCACCCAAAATGTCAGTTATGCTCTTTTCTAAGGTTCCAAGTCCTGTTAGCTGTTGTAGCCTCATAGTGCCGCTGGTCAAAGAACTAACACTTTAGACACCGAGCAAGCACGTCTGGGGCGATTGACTATGTTTGGCATACAAGCAAAATCACTAATATTTAGATTTTTCACTGAACCATTGTTTTTAAAATGCCCTTAAATGGTGCTGCAGCTAAATTCTAGAACCTGTACATAATGTAGTATTTAAGGTGGAGTGAACCTTAACAAGTCAAGACTGTTAGGTAACAGTTTAGGGTTTTGGAATCGGCCGTCCTCTTTTTGTAAATGCAGGATTTGTGTTTGAAGGAAGATCAGCAGTGTTTGAGGTTCATGGTATGTGAGGTTCTGTGTACTGAACTCTCCTTATTCAACTCTGTTAATATAAATTCAGTTTTCTGGCCTGTGTCTGGACCTTTAATTCTAAGGGATAAAGAGATTACCAAATGTTTAGATCAAAATAAATTCTAACATAAACCCACACAAAAGTCAGAAATGGATGTCGGGTGTAACAATTAAATACAAGTACACTGTGTGGTATGGGTCCTTAATTTTGCATGCGACAGATTTAGTTTGGCTTTTCCTCCTTAACAGGTCCGTTTACGCTGATGGGCGTAGCAGTTGTATTTCAGTTATGTCTCTCCTGTTTGTATCAGATTAACTCCTGCTCTCACTATGGACAGCTCTTCCCGTGGGTGAGCATCCTGACTCCTACTCACTTCAACATCATCCACGATCACCAGGAAGACCTGCAGAAACTCCAGGTCTGTAAATACACCACAGTTCACCATGATGTAAAAATCATTGCATCTCCAAACACAGTTGTATCGGAAGTAACCGAAAGCTGCTGGAATTCCTGAGTCAGTATTGTAACTGTCAAACTAGTTAAAAGTTTATTAATGCAGGATATTAAATATGCATTGAGTGCATATCATTACTGCTTGAAAGTCTCTTCTGGTTAACCCCTTTACAGCTATTCATAATTGATGTTGTAAAGACAGCACCTTTGTGCCCTTAGCATCCTCGCTATCAATAGTGCAGAGACAGAAGGCGAAGTGACCCTTTAACCCACACAGGAATCCGTCCCAAAGCCTGGACAAAGCTCCTGGGTTTGCTCTACACTACAAATCTCTTTTGTTGCAGTCTCTACTGTGTGGCCCCACGCTGGACGTGTCCTCCATTCTGCCTCTGCTGGAGCAGCTGCCGGACACAGATAACGCAGGCCTGAGTGTGCATGTGCTGTGTGCAACCAAGCTGGGTCAGCACGAGAGCTCCATTGAGCGGCTACTAGACCGTTGTCCACAGGCCATCATTCCCTACGCCAATCATGAGCTGCAGAATGACAAATTGGTGGGTTTCCACACTGCTGTACTTGTATAATCGCTGTACTTGTCCTCTGTTGTGTTGGTGTTATTTAAACAGTCAGATTTAAGTTGGGTTAATTATAGATATGTATAACAGGGTTAATGGTATGATCACTGTTGCTCTGTACAGGCTCTGTGGTGGCAGAAACTGTTCCCCGAGCTTTGCGAGAGGACGCAGGCTTCTTCAGGGGAGAACAGTATTCTCCTCGCTGCTCTGAAAGGTAGCTGGTTTTTAAGGGTACTGTACAGTACTGTTGGACCTTGTTCAGACCACCAGTCCAAATCTGATTTTTGGCATATCCAGGTTGTATTCTGTTTGATTTTTTTTTGCTCTTCTGGACTGAAGAAACCCACATGAAATCCCATTTTCATGCAAATCAGATCCAAACCATGTTTAGAGGCGGTTTGAAATGTGATTCCAATCAGATTTTTACAGGTGCGTCTGGAGTCTGGAACTCTGGCTGCTCAAATTTAGGGTTTCAAAGTGTCTTTTGCGTCACTTGACAAACTTGACAAACAACAAGAATTTCAAATCCAGCCTGACTGAAGTGCAGGGATTCTTGCATATGCCAATTTCTACTTACAGTGGTGCTTGAAAGTTTGTTAGAATTTCCTATATTTATGCATATATTTGACCTAAAACTTCATCAGATTTTCACACAAAAATATTAGTCTTGGCTTATTTATTGAGGACAATGTTCTCATCGTCAAAAGTATAGCTGCACCCAGAAGGAGGTGTGGGATTGCAGTGCTATTGGGAGATAAAGGTTACCAGGAACAATAAATGATGATAAATTTAGACTGATATGATCAATATTTATTGAGCTGCACATACAGAAGTAGTGTTTCTCAGTATGGCGTTGGGCCGCCAAGTTTGCTAACCCAACATGCCAGACGTCTCGGCATGGAGTTGTAGAGGTTCCTAATGGTGTCCTGTGATAATCCATCCCATGCAGCTTGAATATGTGGAGGTGGAGTGACACCAGGCCTTCTGGACGTGTGACACGTGACAACAAACCGTTCATCTTGGTGCTGACCACAGTGCCTTCACACACGGATTCGTTGGTCGCCTCCACCAAGACAAAAGCGGGACTCGTCACTGAAGATGACCCGCTGCCATTCTGAGTCACTCCATGACAGCCTGGCACGACACCATTGCAGTCTTTGGTGACGTTGACGTGGTGTTAAGGACAGTCAGCGTAACGGTCTGTGTGCATGTAGTCCTGCGTGGTGCAGCCGACTCATCAGGATGACTCATGTAGGGCATCACTGCTCGCTGAATGTCCACAATCGTGGCTGTTGGGTCAGTCAGGTAGAGCGATAAGGCCTGCCCTTGCTTACGTCACACGCCCGGCCGAGCCTGAGACTTGAATCATTTGCCTGTCTCACAATATCAAACCTACCCACCAAGTTTCATTCCTGTCTGGTTAGTTCCTTCTGGGTGCTGCTGTTCTTTTGACGATGAATGTAGTTACTGATGCCCACAACGTTACCGCAGTAGCCCTTGCAGATAGGTTGATGATGTCTGGACACACATATCTGATCTGATCTGATTCAAATCCCTGTTCTTGCTTTATCATTGAATAACATTCAGTCCATGCTGATGACTTGGCATTCTCCTCCTAGCAGCCTGAGATCATGTTTGTTGTCTGTGCTGTTGTTGTCTACAGAGACTCTTCTGGTAGTGGCAATGGAACTGAACCCGCTGGAGTTTTTGGACTTGCTGCCCAACGACGGGACTGCACACTTCTTCCTGCCTCATCTCCTGGAATGCAGCCAGAGAAATCTTCTTACTTGAGCATCGTCAATGTGTATATATGTATACATACTACTAGACAAATAGGAAGTTTAAAAAAGTACCCAAACAATATAGCACCAAAACACTAAAGGGGTTATTTATTACTGCAAGTCTGTGTGTTCCGATATTGAGGAGTATGCATTTCAGCATGGTCAGCGTGGCCGAATCACTGGCTACTCCACTGGATATGATATGCTGCCTAAAACCAGGCAGGTTTCTGATAACAAAAGTATGTAGTGACTATGTAGTATTGTGAACAGTCAGAGGCTCCAGAGTGGCGCAGCAGGCGGGTTTAAACCCACAGCCCTCGGTGGCCAGGAGAGAATTTGACTGGCCCTGCTGACCTTTGGGTGGAAGGATGGCTTAGCTAATGTGTGTTGTCCATCTGCAGCTGTGCTGGCCAATCATGGGCGTCTGTTAGGTGACATATATAGAACCGGGCAGACAGCTGTCTTCGCCAAGTGTGTGCAGCTGCCCTGAAATGAACAGCAGTTTGGCCTGGGTGCAGAGAGAACATGCTAGTCTCTCTGATCGTTTGGTACTGCTCAAGTGGGGAAATAGAGAGAACCATAGAACCAAAAAAACAGAACTGGATGTTTCCATGGTTTAGGCTGATGTGGATTGTTGAAGTCCAGTGGTTCTCAGTCACTGCTTATTTTTCATCTAATTACTTGAATGAGATCAGTACTGGACGGTGTGTTCTTGTGTTCTGGTGTTACAGAGTTTACATAGTGGAGACGCCCCCCTGCCTGTCTGTGTGTGTTGGTTAGTTGTTATGCAATTGTTCAAACTGACCGAATGCTGTGCAAGTTTGCCGACTAACCAGAGTATTCCCCTGGTACCTGATTGGCTGAGCCAATCTGAGTGCAAATAGGCCAAAGCAAGATACGCTATGTGTCCAAAAGTATACAGACGTCTCTTCTTATTAGTGAAATAAGCTGCGTTTTGTCGCTGTCCAAAGGAAAACATGTATCTCTGTTTTTGCGATTTTTACCTTTCAGCCTCGTTCGAGCAAGGCAGCTGGCCTTCATGTTGTCTAGAAATTTCATGATGAACAGACCAACAGAAGTGCCCCTAAAATGCTTTGGTTAAAGCCCCTTTACATTGATTTATATTGATTTACATTGAAGGTGAAGAACGTTTTGCTGTCTCCTGTAAAGTTACTGTTTTGGAGATACTTGTTTTTCTTTGGACGGCGACGTTTTGCTGACCCAGGTCTTCAATTGCACGCACTTTAAAAGCATTGCTCATGGAACTGGGCTGTAGAAGCTGCATGGAAGCTTAGGGTCACCATGCACGATGCCAAGTATCAGCTAGAGGGTTATATAGTACCAGTCCTCTGGACTGATGGAGCTCTATGCAGTACCTTTAGGACAAGTTGGAGTTATCCAGTACCTGACCAAAATGCAATCAGATCCTCTCAGCTGTGTTCCTGTATCAGTCATAAAGCCTCTCCAGGGGCAAACCCATTATTAATACCTTGATTTTAGAAGAAATGTTGGGTGAACTTGGATGTCTATGCATTTTTGGACATTTAGCATATTGATGTTTAACATATGCCATTCTAGTGTATAATATTGTACTACTATATCATCACTGTGCTGCACAGAACATTTTTAATCTCAGTATTTATCATTTTTCACTTTTGTTTCGTTTTTTTGAAACCTTCATTTATCCTTTGCATTGGGTTAAAATTGCATGATCACTGGACCAACAGAAGATTGAAACATCCGGTTCCATAGACTTCCATGAAGTAAAGATGGGTTTTACTTTCTTCACTGAAGTTTCCATTTTGGAGATAGAAGGTTTTGTATTCCAGCAGAGACAATATGCTATTTGTAGTCATCTCATAAGACATGAATGTGAAAGAAAGCAGTTTGCACTTACCCACTCATCATCTCTACTGATACTGATATCGTACTGGTATTTGCACTCATCGTCAAAAGAGTAGTTGCACAAATAGCTGCACCCAGAAGGAATTAACCAACAGGAATGAAACTTGGTGGGTAGGTTTGACATCATGAGACAGGAGAATGATTTAAGTTTCATGCTCAGCCGAGGCATGTGATGTAAGCAAGGACGGGCCTTATCGCTGTGCCTGACTGACACAACAGCCACGATTGAAGACATTTGGCGAGCAGCAGTGGTGCCCTCCATGAGTCATCCTGTTAGTGCCAGCACCATTGGCCGACAGCTGCACAACACAGGACTACATGCACGCAGACCGCTACGACGACTGTCCTTAACACCGCATCAACGTCACCAAAGACTGCAATGGTGTCGTGCCAGACTGTCATGGAGTGACTCTGAATAGCGGTGGGTCATCTTCAGTGACGAGTCCCACTTTTTTCTTGGTCGAGACGACCAACGAATCCGTGTGTGGAGGCACCGTGGTCAGCACCAAGATGAACAGTTTGCTGTCACGTGACACCCGTCCAGAAGGCCTGGTGTCACTCCACCTCCACCCCTACCGCACCATGTGCAGGAACTGTGTGAGGATATGCAAGCTGCATGGGATGGATTATCACAGGACACCATTAGGAACCTACAACTCCATGCCGAGACGTCTGGCATGTTGCGTTAGCAAACACGGCAGCCCGACGCCATACTGAGAGACACTACTTCTGTATGTGTAGCTCAATAAATATTGATCATATCAGTCTAAATGTATCATCATTTATTGTTCCTGGTAACCTTTATCTTCCTTCCCAATAGCACTGCAATCCCACACCTCCTTCTGGGTGCATCTATTCTTTTGAGGATGAGTGTATAATGATTTCCAGTTTGCTTGTTTTGTATGCTTCTTCTTCTTATTTCATTTCGTGCATATTGTTTTTTTATGAAATTCAGTTCAAATTAAATTATACAAGAATGATGTAATGTGCATGAGATTTCCCAGTTTTGACATGATGTTTTGTTTTTTGGAAAACTCAGTGTGGCAGAATTAGCTCTTCTGGACTTCACTTCTTCTCTTATTAATACACCTTTAAATATGAGTTATCATGCAATAATGGCTAATTATCTCCTTCAGTTAAGGACTGCAGAGACTGCAGGTGATGTGTGTTTTTCAGTTCACAGTGGAAAAGCACATTGAAAATGTATGTAATGTTACCAGATGTCTTTATTCATAATGTGCACAATTTACAGTAGGTGTTCATAGACACAGCAGGTAATCATAAACATCCTGTCTCATATATCAACCAGAATTTCCTCAACCAAAGAAGCCCTTCTTTTTCCCTGTGAATAAGACGTATACATAGCATTAGATGGTTATATCCCATGGCAACACTACACGTACATTCTGTTATTATGCATCAGATGTTTGTTATGTACAGATATGTACAAACATGTCCTACATCCATACTTGTGTAAAATATATTCAAATGTAATTATGCTGATATTACTCTTATATAACGAAAAATAAAACTGGAATCTTTTTTTAAAAATCATAAATATTTTGGTCAGTGTATTTTATGTATCTAGGTATATATACACCAACCGCTGTAACATTAAAACCACCTTCTTGTATCTACACACACTGTCCATTTTATCAGCTCCACTGACCATACAGGAGCACTCTGTAGTTCTACAGGTACAGACTGTAGTCCATCTGTTTCTCTGTATACTGTATTACCCTGTTCTTCAATGGTCAGGACCCCCACAGGACCACCACAGAGCAGGTATTCTGTGGGTGGTGGCTCATTCTCAGGTCTGCAGTGACACTGGTGGTGGTGTGTTAGTGTGTGTTGTTCTGGTGTGAGTGGATCAGACACAGCAGTGCGGCTGGACACTGAGAATCGTCCACCAACCAAACCAATCCAGCCAACAGCATCCTGTGGGCAGCGTCCTGTGACCACTGACGAAGGACTAGAGGATGACCCACACTGCACTGTGCAGCAGCAGATGAGCTATCATCTCTGACTGTACATCTACAAGGTGGAGTGGACAGTGAGTGGACACAGTGTTTAAACACTCCAGCAGCACTGCTGTGTCTGATCCACTCACACCAGCACAACACACACTAACACACCACCACCATGTCAGTGTCCCTGCAGTGCTGAGAATGATCCACCACCCACATAATACCTGCTCTGTGGTGGTCCTGTGGGGGTCCTGACCATTGAAGAACAGGGTAATATAGTATACAGAGAAACAGATGGACTACAGTCTGTACCTGTAGAACTACAGAGTGCTGTAGATACAAGGAGGCGGTTTTAATGTGATGGCTGATCAGTGTATGTACAGTATAGACTATATAACAGGGTTAATTGTAAAGCTGGTCATAGATGTGTAGGTTGCTTGTTAGGCTGTGCCCCGCTCTCCCACACTCCTCCTTCCTAAATAACCTAATTAGAAATATGAACATCAGCAGTTTTCACCCCCCCAAAATCTGAGCCTGTGGGTCTTCACAGTTCCTCTCTCTCAGCCATACTCACCTTCTTTGTCCTGCACCGTGTATGTGATCTGCATGCCCGACAGCACATGGTCAGAGACGTGGCAGTGCAGGAGCCAGGTGCCGGGGTACTGAGGTCGCATCACCACTGTCTGGAACGTGCCCGGGAAGAGATCAAATACATCTGCACGGTGGACACCACTTTGCTAGGGTCAGACAGGGAAACGGGTCAGTGTGGACAAACCCGGTCATTTATTTTGTGTGTCTGTATGTGTGCGTGCATGCAAAGTGTGTGGTATGTGGGATTATTGCTGAAGATGTTAACAGGTAACGAACAGTGTAATGATCTTACCTTGTACTCAAAGCTGTGTCCGTGGAAATGTGCTGTGTGCAAGTCTATTTCATTTCCCATTCCCATCAGATACCAGTAAACCTTATCTCCCACCTGCATGCTGAGCCCAGGAAGGTTCGCGTAGAGCAGGCCGTTTATTCCTGTAATGCATAAGCAGAAGGTGGTCATGGCATAAGCAGGAGGTGGTCATTTATACCTGGCTAGGGGCTGCACAGATTAGTTGGCTTGTCCACTTTACAGCTTGGTTATGAAGCCTTAAGCTTGATGTTGACTAGTCGACAACATGGACACCTCAGAGAAGACAACAGATGAGGAGCCTGGTGACTCTGGGGTCTTTATCTTTGGCTACCTTAAGGCTAGCCATGAGAATCAGGGCTCTTTGGAAAGAACATGTCACGCTCTTCTGACCTGTGGAGTTTGACTATGTTATGTTTTTATGTCAAGTCACTTGCTGCAAATCATAAATATATATACTGTATAAATAAGCTCACCGGACAAAAACGGGTCCCCTGTAACTGAAATGCACCTAAATAGTGTGCAACACCTCCACATGCACAAATAGCAGCTGTGACTGGATTTGGCGTCGACTGGACAAGTTTCTGGATCAATGTTCAGACACTGTTGCATCAAAGAATTGGTCAGTTGGGCCACATTTGGTGGATGCCTTCCCTGGCACAATTCTGAGGAGAATTTTCTGTAGACTGGGATTTTAGCCACTGCTTGTAGACCCGTACGCTTCCATACACCTGCGGATTCAGCTACTTCCTTCACACTATGGTCTTTGGCACGCCCAAATCCAATCACTCCTTTTAACCCATCATTAACATCTGCTTTGGAGCCATTTTCCACACATGGAATGACACATTCAGTGTACTGTAGCACCTTTTCTCAATTTATAGCTCCATCATCCTTGTGCAGCGCCATCTGCAGGAGCCTGAAGTTACTATTACCACATATATACATATATAGATATGGAGTGGGACCACCTGGGCTGTGGATGGAGGATGGACAGAACAAAATACTCATAATCATAAGAGCTGCTCTTTACTCACCGTGCATTTTATTGCTTTCAATAAAGTCCTCGTCCTCCTTTAAGTTTCTGGGGGGGGTTTTAACGTGTGTTTTGATATTGTCGTCCAGGTACCAGGACTCATTTTCATTGAACACCAAAAACAGCAACGCAAACTCCTCAATCTCTTTCTTTAGCCCTAACTTCCTCAGTAGGCTCTTCCGACAGATGACCAGCGGACCAATCAGCCCACTGTACAAATCCTGAAGGAAGAAAGTATAAATATGTAATCATATAGAACGTCTTATTTTTGTCCAAGGTAATTGTTCCTTAGTAGGTGTTCCTAGGGGTCCCTATTGGGTGAGAATATGGATCTGGGTTATGTTATGCTGTCTGAAATCGTAGGGTTGGTTACCCTACCTTGTTAACATCGACTGTTGAATAGTAGGCTCCAACGCTGCATTCCTCCTGCTCTTCTGTCGGTCCAGCAGTCTTGGGAATGTACCAGGTGTATGTTTGGGTTTGTCCTTCAGAGAACATTACACACATTTGTATTAAGCTTGTATATGTGTTCAAATCTGGTTTATATCTGTATTCTTATCTGTTGTTTGTTATTTGACTATATAGATTCATCAGGCTTCCTATTGGAGATCCAACTCGAAGCAGGATTCATCTCCCACACATCTGTTCCAGCTAAGCTAGCTCATCTTCTGGAGCCATTCGAGGTGGATAAAGGTTGGAGCTAAACCCTGTGTGAAAGCACCAGGACCAGCGGTCCCTGCAAAAGAACCAACTCATACCTGGGGGTGTTGGGACGACCTGAGGGTTCTCCGTTTTTATTCCGTGTGCATGGATAGAGTACGGCCTCTTGGCCATGTTCTTAAACACTATCTTCACTTTCTCTCCCACGTTTCCGTGGATCATGGGCCCTGAGAGGTCGAAATAATGGAGGACGTGAATCTCTGTTCTTCGTATCATAACACAGACATTCTCAGAGGTTGCACTGTTAGATATTTACCCATAATTCCCAAGTGTTCCATATCGGCAGGCCTTTCCTTTGGCTTGGTGAAGGTTTCGTCAGTGTACTCTCTGTACAGGACCTTCTTGTACTTGGAGCCAATAAATTTGCCCTCCTTTTTAAGGAATGGGTTACCTGGACTGGGGACAATCAACAGGACTTTCTTATTGGTATGTTAATGATTATATTCCATTTCCTGCACGTATGCTAGATATGCTGTGCACTTCCAGCTTATTTGTGGTTCTCCAACACTGAAATATACACACACAAGAACCTTAATTCACTTTATGAGTTGTAAGCAGAGTCGATCCGAGTAGTTAGTTGTAAAGTGACCATTGGTATTGAAACTTACACACTCTGATTTCTTTAAAATGGTGGTGATGGGAACCAGGGGTCACCATGTCTACAACGAGCCTACACGAGTCTTCTGAGTTTATACTACGCTCATCATCAATAGAGTAGATGCACAAATAGTTGCACCCAGAAGGAATCAACCATCAGCAATGAAACTTGATGGGTAGGTTTGACATCATGCAAATGTGACGTAAGCAAGGATGGGCCTCATCACTGTACCTGACTGACCTAACAGCCTCTGCTTGTGGACATGCAGCGAGCAGTGATGCCCACCATGAGTCATCCTGTTAGTTCCAGCACCGTTGGCAGACGGCTGCACGACGCAGGACTACACAACTGCCCTTAACACCACGTCAACGTCACCAAAGACTGCAATGGTGTCGTGCCAGACTGTCATGGAGTGACTCTGAATGGCAGCGGGTCATCTTCAGTGACGAGTCCCGCTTTTGTCCTGGTGGAGACGACCAACGAATCCGTGTGTGGAGGCACCGTGGTCAGTACCAAGATGAACGGTTTGTTGTCATGCGTCACACGTCCAGAAGGCCTGGTGTCACTCCACCTCCACCCCTACCGCACCATCTGCAGGAACTGTGTGAGAATATTCAAGCTGCATGGGATGGATTATCACAGGACACCATTAGGAACCTCTTCAACTCCATGCCGAGATGTCTGGCATGTTGCGTTAGAGAGACACTACTTCTGTATGTGTAGCTCAATAAATATTGCCCATATCAGTCTAAATTTAGCATCATCTTTTGTTCTTGGCAACCTTTATCTTCCTTCCCAATAGCACTGCAATCCCACACCTCCTTCTGGGTGCAGCTATAGTTTTGATGATGAGTGTAGATGTCATGCTGATGATGGTAAAATACTGCTATGTTTTCTATGGCGACTATTTTGCCTTATGGTGTTCTGCGTGTACCCCTCCACGCAGAAATTGATAAAATAAATGGATTAAAATGCATTTTAGGCCAAAACCTGATCATAAAGCTATCATTAAACAATGTCTCAGACATCAGGCAGTGTACATCTAACCATTTAATGGAATAACATGATTGGGCTTTTAGGGATGAACGTCTGGTTCCCATTACCACCACTGTGAACAACTCGGTGACTCTGCAAGTTTCTCTAGAACTGAGCACTTCACACCAAACCACTCTACATGACTTGGTTTACATCCCAACCCACATCCGAAATGATGTAGAATTCTTGGTGGAGTTCCCCTTTAAGGCCCTTACATAGAATACCTACTGTTCTCCTGGAGATCTACCTTCCTGAAGAACTCACTGTCCAGCCCGTATCTAACACACCTGTTCAATTAAGGTTGCAGGCGAGCTCCTCGGGAAGGTAGACCTCCAGGATCTGGGTCGGATGGCCTATTCAGAATGACTGAATACAAATGTCCTCAACACTCTGTAACATTACCTGTCTTTAAGGCCATGGAACATCTTCTCCTCCCAGGTGCGACTGGGAGAGTAGTCCCAATCCATCTCCACAGCAGCAATGTAATATTTCGTCTGATGCAGCATTATCTCCGACTGCCTGCTCCAGAAACTGCACTTCTCCACCGTGTAGTTAGCACTCATTCCTGCGTGGTTGTTGTCAGCAGTCTTGCATGTTATTTCAAACTGCCCTGAAGTGACCGCCAAGAGAGGGAAAATGCTTACCATCGTATCTGGGTGCATGTATTGGCTTTCAGCAACGAGCCACAATCAAGCAGTAGAAAGCAGAATATATCACGTGTGGGGATGATGATGATCATAGGCTCCTGCAGTTTATTAGGAACACCTTGTATACACACTCACTGTCCATCTGTTTCTCTGTATTCTTTATTACCCTGTTCCTCAGTGGTCAGGACCCCCACAGACCACCCACAGAGCAGGTATTACGTGGGTGGTGGATTATTCTCAGCACTGCAGAGACACTGACGTGGTGGTGGTGGTGGTGGTGGTGTTAGTGTGTGTTGTGCTGGTGTGAGTGGATCAGACACAGCAGTGCTGCTGGACACCGCAGTGTCACTGCAGGGCTGAGAATCGTCCACCAACCAAACCTATCCAGCCAACAGCGTCCTGTGGGCAGCACCTGTGACCACTGATGAAGGACTAGAGGATGACCAACACTGCACTGTGCAGCAGCAGATGAGCTATCGTCTCTGACTGTACATCTACAAGGTGGAGCAGCAAGGCAGGAGTGTCTAATAGAGTGGACAGTGAGTGGACACAGTGTTTAAACACTCCAGCAGCACTGCTGTGTCTGATCCACTCACACCAGCACAACACACACTAACAC
>CM067489.1:29331046-29345752 GCA_034552555.1 Semaprochilodus insignis
GACACTACTTTTGTATGTGTAGCTCAATAAATATTGATCATATCAGTCTAAATTGATCATCATTTATTGTTCCTGGTAACCTTTATCTTCCTTCACAATAGCACTGCAATCCCACACCTCCTTCTGGGTGCAACTAACAAGATGTTTCAGTACTTACAGTGCATTTTATTTGATAGCTCAAAGTCTTCATCATCTTTTTTCACAGATTTGGGTTTCTTTGCGTATCTGTTAATGTTCTCGTCTAAATACCAGCTCAAGTTCTCGTCAAAAGACGTCACAACGAGGTGGAATTCTTTGTTCACGTTTTTCTGCAATGTGAGCGGAGAGGCATGGTTAAAAGTCCAAACAAGTAAGCAAGCACGTGATGTAACTCTGTTGATCTGCGTGTTTCTCAATAAGTACTTTGCACTTACTTGTTTGCCTGCCTTCAGGGTTTTGGGTTTACAGATTAAGAGAGGTCCAATCAGTCCAGAGTTGGTATCTCGAATGGGGTCCACGGCAGAGTAGTACATATAGGTGATGCAGTCAGGGTCGCTTTTGGTCGGGCCTCCGCCTTTAGGCACCACCCACTCGTACTTATAGGTGGTGTCAGGACGAACCATGGCAGCAGGAAGGGGTTCGATAACTCCTAATAAATGCAGGTATTGATGATGACTGTATAATTTTCCACCACAAACAGGAAGATACTAACAGCAATACAGTTTGCAGCCTAAAGAGAAATAAGCTGATCTTGGATCAGTACATTTGGTGGGGGCATTATACAAATGAAGCTCAAGACTTCCTTAAACTGAACCAGATGGATCAGGATCAAAGTGGCATAAACAAATCACAGACTGCACTGAAAAGAAACTGTCCCGTCTTGTGGATTTTGGGCTTGTCCAGACGGTTTTGTGAAAAGTAAGCCAAGCTTAGTACAAACCACTCTGAGGGCTCATGGTTACATAAACCTTGTGTTTCTCAATACCTTCCAGAGGAAATGCACTTACTTGCTTCTTTCTTGAGTTCTCTGAGCTTTTTGGCAGTGTATGATTCTGCAAGAACAAAAAACAACAGATGCAAAGTTACAGCGAAGGCACGACTGCCTTGATTCCTTATTTACACTCATCGTCAAAAGAATAGTTGCACCCAGAAGGACGTGTGGGACTGCAGTGCTATTGTGAAGGAAGATAAAGGTCACCAGGATCAATAAATGATGATACATTTAGACTGATATGATCAATATTTATTGAGCTACACATACAGAAGTAGTGTCTCTCAGTATGGCACTAACACAACATGCCAGACGTCTCGGCATGGAGTTGTAGAGGTTCCTAATGGTGTCCTGTGATAATCCATCCCATGCAGCTTGAATATTCCCACACAGTTCCTGCAGATGGTGCGGTAGGGGTGGAGGTGGAGTGACACCAGGCCTTCTGGACGTGTGACGCTGGACAACAAACTGTTCATCTTGGAGCTGACCGTGGTGCCTCCACACACGGATTCATTGGTTGTTTCCACCAAGACAAAAGCGGGACTCGTCACTGAAGACGACCTGCTGCCATTCTGAGTCACTCCATGACAGTCTGGCACGACACCATTGCAGTCTTTGGCGAAGTTGACGTGGTGTTAAGGACAGTCGTCCTAACGGTCTGTGTGCATGTAGTCCTGCGTGGTGCAGCCATCTGCCAATGGTGCTGGCACTAACAGGATGACTCCTGGAGGACATCACTGCTCGCTAAATGTATGTAGTCGTGGTTGTTGGGTCAGTCAGGTACAGTGATAAGAACCGTCCTTGCTTACATCACATGCGCAGCTGAGCGTGAAACTTGAATCATTTGCATGTCCCACAATGTCAAACCTACCCACCAAGTTTTATGCCTGTGGGTTGATTCTTTCTGGGTGCAATTATTTCTGCAACTACTTTTTTGATGATGAGTGCTCTTACCTTCTAGGACATTGTGGTAGAGAGTGCCATCCATCTCGATGCTGTACTGCACCCCATGAGGCTGAATGCTGTAAGGACGGCTGGCTTTATTCCTAAATGTGACCTTTATGGTGTCCTCTTCCTCTGCTCGGATGATTGGTCCTGTGGGAGAAGCCACAGAGCACTTTACTGACCCCAAAACTCTTAGGCCTGGATCGTGTCATGCACACTGAAGCTAGTTCGGTGTTTTGGATTTAGTTTTGGATTTTAATGGAGGATCGAAACCTGAAGTCCAGGAAAACAGCTCTCAGCATGTCCATTGTTACTTAACAATTGAGAGACCATACCCAGAATGCCAAGATGCTGTTCCTCAGGCGTTCTCTCCTTGCGCTTGGTGAAGGTGTCGTCTGTGTACTCCACGTACTGGACCTTCTTGTATTTCCCTCCAATGCGGTCATCGCGATTGTCAAAGAAAGTGTCTGCCATACTGTGAATCAACAACTGAACATACTGAGCAATGGACACACTTCAAAAGCTGGCTGGATGCTGAGAAGGGTCAGTAACACATGGGCTCACCTGTCGTCCTCTAGTTTGATGCCGGTGTACTGGTTAATCTGCGTAGGCCCATAGTCCCAAATGACCTCCTCAGCTGCTATGTAGTACTGCCTGACCTCACCGAATGGTCTGGGTTTATGGACGTTGGGGAAACACTTCTTGATCTCGAAAATTGCCTGCATGCCCGCTAAAGCGGAGATAAGCGTGACAAAGTTAGTGCTGGCTAATAACGGTACTGATAACAGTACTTTTATGCTACATGACAGGACATTGGAGGCACTTTGTCTGAACAGGTCTTACTGTACACTTCCCACTTAGTAAGGAGTTGAGGAGGCTCCCCGGCCTTACCTTCCAGGTGATCGTTGACCTGGCAGCTCAGTAGCCACTGGCCAGGGTTGTCTGCTTCCATCTCCACGTTGACAAAGGTTGCTGGGAACAGGCTGATTGTGTCGGTGTGGTGCCGCCTGTTGGTCAGGATCTGACCATGAAAGAACGCGGAGTGGATGTCCACCTCGTTCCCGATCCCAAACAAATGCCAGTGGATCTTATTGCCCATGCACATGCTGAGGTCCGGCAGGTTGCCAAAGAGATAACCGTTAATAGCTGCAAGATAGACAGAGCTAGGAATTAGGCCCTGGCAGAAAGCTTAACACTGAACAGTTTACAGAGTCGTGTTCTGCTCACAGTGCATTTTATTGCTCTCCACAAAGTCCTCGTCGTCCTTCTTGACCTTGCTAGGCGCAGTGCAGAACGTTTTGATGTTGTCATCCAGGTACCAGCTGAGGTTTTCATCCGAGACAGTGAACATGAGGGCATACAGGTAGTCGCCTGATTTATCCCCATGTACGTCCAGAGTGCCTGAGGATTACACAGCAGATGTGTACATTCATTCGGATGTATTGCTAGCTGATGTATAGATTAGGTGCTGAACGGGTTGGTGTTGTAAGGTATGCTTAGACATATGTCTAAGTGGATGTCACAGAATTTTCTACAACCAAATGAAGAAAAACTGAAATGTTGATTCTCGGTACTAAACCTCAGAGAACACTGCTTTATGACAGACTAGATACTAATATAAAACCTGAAGTACAAAACCTGGGCTCAGTTTTATCCCACATGTCAACGCAGTCACTAAAGTAGCTTTTTATCTTTTAAGAAATATTAGTAAAGTTGCTAAAGCCTTTTCTGTCTCAGAGCGACGCAGAGAAACTCGTTCATGTGTTTGTTACAAGCCGAGTTGATCACTGTAATGGTCCTCTTACTGGGGTTCCTAAGAAAACTGTCCGTCCCCTGCAACTCATGCAGAACCACAGAGCACTTTACTGACCCCAAAGCTCTTAGGCCTGGATCATGTCATGCAGATTGAAGCTGGTGTTTTGGATTTAGTTTTGGATTTTAATGGAGGATCTAAACCTGAAGTCCAGGTGTAGATGTTGATCACTGTAATGGTCCTCTTACTGGTGTTCCTAAGAAAACAGTGCGTCCCCTGCAACTCATGCAGAACGCAGCAGCTTGGATCCTAACAGACACTAAACAGAGAGACTCATATCACTCTTGGCTGCCTGTATCTATTAGAATAGACTTTAAAGTTCTGCTACTGGTCTATAAAGCTCTAGATAATCTAGTACATTAACAAACATGGTATGTATATGTATGTATGTATGTATTATTATTATTATTATTATTATTATTATTATATGCTTAATTTATGCACCCCATTAGTTTCCCGAACTGTGGGACAGGGCCAAGGTAATGTGTGCTGTATTGTATATACAAGTATATATAAGTTATACCTTTTTTACAGGTGATGATTGGTCCGATAAGTCCAGAGGCAATATCTTTCGGGGAGTTGATGTGAGAGTGGTACACTCGGGTCAGGCAGTTAGGATCATCCTTGCCAGGGGCGTGAGAGGAGGTCAGAGGCCAGATGTAGGTGTACGCCTTCCCGGGAGCCACGGAATCATCCTGCTGCTCCGTTGGCTCTGATAAGTCTGGATACAAAGCCCCTGAAAGGAAGCAGTGCGTATGGTGGCACATGCTGAATTGATTTGGCATTCCACAATGGGGTCAAGCATTAAGTGGCCTGGTTATGTCATTTAGCAATATGTGTTTGGCATGCAAATACAAAATGCATTGGGCCCATAAGCCAGTACCTTCATTAGTCTTATTGTAACTCATCCCATGCGGATGCAGGGAGTATGCACGAGAGGCCATGTTCTTTAAATGCACCACCACTATGTCACCCTCTTCTGCACTGATGAGGGGACCCAGGAAGCCCATCCATTTAGGCTTTTCTATCTCCTGCCTGAAGGTGGCATCTGTGTACTGCAGGTATACGGCTTTCTTGTACACACGGCCTATCCTCTGCTCCCCCCTCTCCAAAAACGTTGCGGCATGTCTGAAGCACAGCACATGTTTGCCGTTTGAAATTGACATATTAATAAAGTATAAGAGACTCAAAATATTAGTATTATATATAGAGAGACTTCTTCATATACAATAAATAACAGGCCTGCATTATACAGGCCTTACGTAACTGTTAGCCTTAAGCTGCACTACATATTATATATTTGGTCATCCAGTGTTTGAGAAGCTCACATGGTAGAAAAGTATAAACTCACTCGTCTTCACTCAGTGTCTTGTTGTGAATGAGGTTCATGCCACTAGGTGCGTAGTCCCATCGTACCTCCTTAATACCTATAAAATATTCCCTTGTGATACAGGACACGGATCCGAGACAACACAAAAATCCAATCAGATTCCACCGTAGCCTCCCCATCTTGCTGCTCTGGGATTCGGATGCCTGCTTCAGTCCTTTTAAAGGTAACATTGTGACCCCGGTCAACCAATAGCAGCAGGATGTTCAAAGGTATCAGGGCAGCTGACGTATTCCTCTGTCCTACATGACTTTTTGGAAATTCCTCTGTCACACATGACTTTTTGGAAATTCCTCTGTCACAAATGACTTTTTGGTACACTACCATAAAAGAGTGTTTCAGGTTAAGGAGTTCACCATTGCAGCAAAGCATGGAATAGTTTGCTCCAATTGGACCATACGTATACACCAAATGTTTAGTGTATAGTATATATAAATATATACCCCACATATATACACATCAAAATGATATACCTCCTAAAGGATAACTTTACAGGAGAAGGAAACAGTGTAGTTTACCTACAATGTAAGTCAATGGAACCAGGGCCATTTCTTTCTCTGATCCACTCATCAAGAAACCTAATAAAACTATATATATATATATATATATATATATATATATATATATATATATATACATACAGTAGTATTTTTTTAGTTTTAGTTGATGTAATTTAAAACTACCTTTTGCACTTTACATTGTTAATATCTTCTGATATACACACACAAACATATATATATATTTACAACATAAAATGGATCTATGACTGAAAACATTGAGTATTTATACGAAAAGGTATTTTAAAACATGTCAAAAACTGATAAACTACGAAAATGAAAATACAAAAAATATTTTGTTCTGATATATATATATATATTGCTGTTATGAGAACAAATCTCATAATTGCATTATTACCTATATGATCTGCCTACTATGCTGCAATCATAGGCTTATATTCATAACTTTGCACTAAATTCTGTATTCTATTTCCATTCTCTGTTTCTTTTCCCCTGCGCCTAAGTTTGTATAATCTGCTTGTTTGTTTGTTTTGGCTCTTTTTTTCTCTTGTCTTCTTTCCTGGGTCATTCATATTTGATGTGACTCATTGGTCGAGTTTATCCTGTCCATATTAAACAAAAAAAAATTAAATTGCAACCACAGCATTATGATTGGAACTGATCACTGCCCTGACAGTAACATATTCAGTCTAAACCTATTAAAACATCCGAGCATGTGGTTTAACTGACTGTATGTTATCTATATCTGTGTCTAGACTTTCTTCCCATGTTGCACAGTTTTGGAATATCCAGTCCATGTGAATTACACAAACCCTGAAAACAGCGAGCACTGTCCCAAAATCAATGCAGTGTACAGATAGCAGTCTGATGGGTTAAGTAGCTCAAACTGTGGTGACGAGACACTAAAAACAGCCACTGCTTTTGTTCAATAACCAATAGTCAATGACACTACAAAGCATTCCCAGGTTCTATGAAGTGTTAGCAGAATGCATGAACACAATCTGAGTCTCAGCTAGAGCTGCATGCACTTCCAATTCTAAGGTTTTGGTCCAAGTCATGAGTGTTTGTTAAGGTGCTCCATTACTGAATAACAAATTGCTGTCTAGTGACTTTGCCAGAGCAGCCTCCGGGAATATGAGCCCTTATGAAAGAGGTGTCAGTCCATGCTCCTGCAGCTTTAGGCGGACTAATCAGGTTCTTACAGCAAAGCCATATAATCCCAGCATTGCGGCGCTGCACGGTTTTCCACAAAACAAGAATGTAAACTAAACGTATCTATCTACAACGTAACACATTTATTAATTTCAAGCCAAAACAAACATTATAAAAATAATACAAATTGTTCTAGATAGAAAATAACGGTACCACTTTAGAATAAAGCTACTTTCATAATGGGCTATTAGTTAGGTCATAAAGTATTAATAAGCAATTATAACACATTAATAAAATGAGCAAAAGTGAGCTCCCCCATATGATGAATGGGAATGTGTACTGAAGCTGACGGGTTTGGTGCTGACTCATGGAAAAGACAAAGTGAGATCAGTAAACCTTAAAATCTGGACTTTAAAGAATGTGGGTTCCCTGTTGAGACTAACAGGCCACCGTTGGCCTTCTTGTTTATGTGTTGTAACTGCTTAATAATGTTTTTCAGGTGTTTGTTATTTATTTAATAACTACTAATAAACCAATTTTAAACCATTCTTGAACCCATTATAAGGGTAGCCTTCTTATTCTAAAGTGGTACCAAAACAACATTCTGACTTTTAAATTACAATACAATTTTAAGTTACAATTTCAATATCATGTTCTCAAAATGATGATGCTTATACAAAACAAACATACTTCATAAAAATACATTTGTTCTTAAAGAAATTACACTCATCGTCAAAAGAATAGCTGCACCCAGAAGGAATCAGCCGACAGGAATGAAACGTGGTGGGTAGAGTGAAGTTTCACGCTCGGCTTTGCATGTGACATAAGCAAGGACAAGCCTTATTGCACTACCCGACTGACCCAACAGCCATGACTGCAGACAACTGAGCGAGAAGTGATGTCCTCCATGAGTCATCCTGTTAGTGCCAGCACCATTGGCAGACGGCTGCACGACGCAGGACTACATGCACACAGACTGTTACGACAACTGTCCTTAACACCACGTCACCGTCACCAAAGACTACAATGTTGTCGTGCCAGACTGTCATGGAGTGACTCAGAATGGCAGCGGGTCATCTTCAGTGACGAGTCCCGCTTCTGTCTTGGTGGAGACGACCAACAAATCCATGTGTGTGGAGGTACCGTGGTCAGCACCAAGATGAACGGTTTGTTGTCACCCGCCACACGTCCAGAAAGCCTGGTGTCACTCCACCTCTGCCCCTACCACACCATCTGCAGGAACTGTGTGAGGATATTCAAGCTGCATGGGATGGATTATCACAGGACACCATTAGGAACCTCTACAACTCCATGCCGAGACGTCTGGCACGTTGCGTTAGCAAACATTGCGGCCCAACGCCATACTGAGAGACACTACTTCTGTATGTGTAGCTCAATGAATATTGATCATATCAGTCTAAATGTATCATAATTTATTGTTCCTGGTGACCTTTATCTTCCTTCCCAATAGCGCTGCAATCCCACACCTCCTTCTGGGTGCAGCCATTCTTCTGATGATGAGTGTATATGTGGCTGGGGGAGTGTGTAATAGAAATGGCATTTAGAAAGAAGCTGAATTCTCTTGATTTACCTTTACGGTTACAGTGTCTCAGGAATCGTTAGTGTGTCATTTACAAACTCTTGCCGTATGTAATCAGACTCTGGCCTGACTGAAAGAGAGAATGGGGGCGGATATTGATATATGAAAAAGAGGGAATGGAGGCAGCCTTGGCGCCATCTGGGCTAGCACAGGTTCTTTGGGCCCAGGCTACACTGAGCTAAGAGGTCCCCCAATAAACACCGCCAAATCAAACGTTGCCTGTGTTTACTGGCAGGTTCTAGATTGTCACAGTGTAGTCTGTTAGTTCTGAAATGTTCTAAAAGCCAGCAGCCCGACATTAGGATGCTGGAGTTTGTTGGGGAATACTGGACGGACGACGCCTTGTATCTTCAAGCGTTCAGGCTGTATTCCTGCTTATAGCAGCAGGGCCTGCACACAGCGTTGACCAGCCCGCTGACGATCTGGACGATGCAGATGAGGAACTCCAGGGTGCTGAGGCCTAGCAAGATGGAGAGCAACGTCACATTCCACTCCACGATGTGAGAGGGCTGTATGCACTCGGACCAACTTTCTCTGGCAAACAGGTATCTGAGGAGAACAAGAGCAGAGATACAGGATACATTTAAGCGGGTACACTGAAGCCCATGCTTCATCCGCCCCCTTACAGGGCTTATTATTCAGACGTTAATCCAAGGACTACCAGTGGGCATCCCAATGAATGATCCAGTAACCACTATGAAAGCAATGTCCATGTCATATTTGGGGCTTTAATGGTTATACCATGAATGTAAATATGGAATGAATAAAACATACTTTGGCCCATCGCCCTCGAAAGGAGACCTCCATCCCAACAAGGTGAAGCAAAACGGCCCATCCAGCAAGGCAAAGGCCGAGATGACGAAGCAGTATCCGGAACCCCCCAGTCCAATGAGAGCAGCCAGCACGGAGCCACACATCTACACAATCACCAACAAAGGGCACAATCAAAACAGACAGACAGCCTGGAAGGCCTCTTGAAGTTTATCTGACCGTGCTCAGATAACACATACATGAGGTCTGGACTAACTCGCTGCGGCATGGCAGTAGATGGAGGACCCCTCCCCATGGACACACAAGGTACTCACCGCGCAGCTCTCAGTTCCACAGGAGTCGGCACACTTCCCCATGCTTAAAAAAGTAACGGCCGGTATGAAAATCTGCGGGGAGGGAGAGAGAGAGAGAGGGAGTCAGTGATGCAGTGACGACTGATAAGCAATGGCGTGTCTATATTGCAGTATTAGACAGAACATTGAATTCAAGCATGTTTTCCTTTGCTGCTCAGACCTCATCAGAGGCCCCAGAGGGCATGCTCTCTCACTGTGCCATCTGGGAAGACAAGGTCTCCATTGTCCAGGCTTTATTCTTAGCTCTGCTCCAGCATTCATCTCACTCTTAATCTGCGTTCGGAGCAGCCTTGAGTTGTTGGGATTAGTAGATCGGCTTCGTATACGTATGCTCTGGTAGCACAAAGGTGTTCACTTTGGTGTAACTTGGTGTGTAAAGTCAGATCTCATAACCTGGCACACAGGTGGCAAATGACCACTACGGTTCTGCTACATCATGAGCTAAACTAGCTGAACAAGAGCACACAGTTATACAGGACATGTGTGGGTATACAGTGTTTTGCTCTATAGGTTCTGCTTTTTCATCCATCACCTGTTTCACAACCAGCCCCACAATCACCTCAGTCAAGTGAAAAGACCAGAAAGTGATACTTACAGCTACACCTCCTCCTCCTATTCCCATGAAGAACCACACGTACTTGGTCAAATGATCATCCTTCACAAAATCCATCTGTCCATCTGGGAAAAAGAGCAGCACGTTGGCCACTATGCAGCAGGTGGCCAGCGGGATGAGGGCAAAGCCCAGAGACCGGGCGAATCCCAAAGAGCACATCTTTGCAGGGAGAGGAGAGGAGAGAGGAGAAGAGAAGAGGAGGAAAAGCCAGTTAACGCTCCCACACCCAGGCTAGCAGCTGCGGCTGTAATCCAGGAAGGAAACTGAGGGAGGCAGAAGAGAAGTCTAAGCTTTTTAACAGACCCTCCCCCTCCACCCCAACGCACCCACACATCCCCACCAACTGCTGAGGACTGCTGGAAGGGATATGACGCAATGCCTTCCATTTTGGGCACTATGAATTGAAGTGCCGGGTAAAGATGTAAGAGTGGCTTATTACACAGCCCAGCGGGGAAGGAAGCCCTTCAGGCCGAGAATGTCACAAGCTCTCCGCAGCCTCTTTGGGGGGAGGAGGGAAGGGTCCCGAGCTTGTCTTTTCCCCTCCAAACAACTGCATCCTCTCTCAGATTGAAAGAGAATGGAAGCTGTCTTCATAGAGTTCCTGGGGTGGGGGGAAAGAAAAGAAAAGAACAGGAGAGAAGAAGAATCACACACAAGATGAACCTTCAGTCCGACAGATGTGATGATGAGGGACGTGATAGTATGGCTAACACAACTGCTCGTCCATCAGACAGTCTTCTAGGGTATTTTGCGGATCCTTCTTCCGTTTGACCCCAGTAACCCAGTTAATCTCACTGGTGAACCTGCACTATTTGTATCTTAAAGGGAAACTCCACCAAGTTTTCAAAATTTGACGTAATTAAGCAGTTAGGATGCAAACAAAGTCATTCAGAGTAGTTGTTGGTGTAAAATAAGTGTAAAAATTGGTGTCAGAATAGTTGAGAGTGGTGGTGGTGGGAATACATATACACTCATCATCAAAAGAATAGCTGCACCCAGAAGGAGGTGTGGGACTGCAGTGCTATTGGGAAGGAAGATAAAGGTCACCAGGAACAATAAATGATGATACATTTAGACTGATATGATCAATATTTATTGAGCTACACATACAGAAGTAGCGTCTCTCAGTGTGGCGTTGGGCCGCCATCTTTGCAAACGCAACATGCCAGACGCCTCGGCATGGAGTTGTAGAGGTTCCTGATGGTGTCCTGTGATAATCCATCCCATGCAGCTTGAATATCCCCACACAGTTCCTGCAGATGGTGCGGTAGGGGTGGAGGTGAAGTGACACCGGGCCTTCTGGACGTGTGATGCGTGACAACAGACCCCTCATCTTGGCGCTGACCACGGTGCCTCCACACACGGATTCATTTCCATCAACGAATCAACTGACTCATTCTTCACCAAGACAAAAGTGGGACTCATCACTGAAGATGATGCATGTGTCACGATGTCAAACCTACCCACCAAGTTTCATTCCTGTTGGCTGATTCCTTCTGTGTGCAGCCATTTGTGCAACTCTTCTTTTGACAAAGAGTGTAATTCCATATCCTGTATTCTTCCAATAAAAACTCGGAAGATGGTTTTGGATAGCAAATTAAATGGCTATATGTGTGTTGTAGACATGGTGACCCTGGTTTCACCTCCACCACTGTAAAGAAACCAGAGTCTGTAAGCTTCTCTACAGTGAATCACTTCACATCAAGCCACTGACTCTGTTCATGTAGCAAAGACAAAATTATGGAAAACTTGTTTCCTTAGGAGGTTTCTTCCACCAGCCGGAAGCAATGCTGTTGGATGTCTGCTAAGTAGACACGGTTATGTAAATACAACTGAACGATAATGACAGTTCTTAACTGCGACTATAGATGGCATCAGCTTCTTGCACAAAGTCAAGTGCACACCTACGCACCTGTTCTAAAACCAGGCACAGATCCACAGCATGAGCATGACTCTCAACTAAATGCCACTTATGTACTTATATACATACTTAATATCCTTGGGCAAGATGGTCATTTGGTCACCAGTCTACCTCTCGAATCAGACCCAGGCTGACATGTTTGTCAACAACCCCGATTCTAGATCTGCCTTAATCTGAAAAGTAACAAGCTGAAGAAAGTTTCACAGCCTTGTTGGACAAACAGGTGAGAAGGCTGAAGAATGGCGTGTACAGGTCTCAACTGCCTATGTGATCTGGGATTAACCTTTGGTAATAATCTGGTGTTATGAAGAAAGTGGCGGTTTGTAATGAGGGAGTCGTGCAATTACTGACTGCCTTATGTAACAAAGCGTTTTCTCCCCGGTGGAAAAAAGATATCCAACCACATTCTTACATTCGCTGCCCGGTGGGCCTGGGGGGATTTAAGGGGGGGGAAACAAAACCGTGCTTGTGCACCGAAGCTCGTTTTTCACTAATGTGAGAATGAAACCAAAGCATAGCGTAGAGCGGACCCCGAGCATTCTGCAGTTACACAGCTTACTCTTCAGCCATATGTTTCGGTGGGTTACCAGGTGATTCTCCAGATGTGTGCTCGGCCGAGGTCAACATACAGTACCAGTCAAAATTATTAACTTATTGTGCAACTATTTGCTTTGACGATGAGCGTATATAACGCATTTTACAACAGGTGTTCTCGCACAGCAGCTTTACAGAGGATCCGGGTCCAAGCCCCAAGTGAGCAAGCCGAGGACGATGGTGGCTATCCTTCTCAGGTCCACATCGGATAGCAAGACACCCACAAAAGCAACATCAGAATGATCAGAATTTATAGTCATATGCGATATTAAACAGAGAATAACTGTTAAATGAGTCATATGAGAGTAGCAACAAGAAACAGACCTGAAAGTCTGAATTACCCCCAGGACACAGGATGGGCAGTTGTTCGGCATCAGATCACACTGGATGGGCAGTTGTTCTGCATCAGACTGCACAGGATTGGCAGTTGTTCGGCTACAGACCACACAGGATGGGCAGTTGTTCTGCATCAAACCGCACAGGATGGGCAGTAGTCCTGCATCAGACTGCACAGGATGGGCAGTAGTACCGCATCAGACCACAAACGTTGGGCAGTAGTTCAGAATCAGACCACACAGGATGGGCAGTTTTTGAGTTATTATTAAATATTGAACATGTTTAATATTTACTTTTCATGATCAGGGTAGCCCTGACTGCACTGGTAGAAAATCTGAGGACTAAAGATTGGATTAGACACCCCACACTACAGGATCATCTGGGAAGATAATCATTTTGAGATCAACCAAATATTGGGAGACTCTTTGTGATTGTCTGGAGAAGCAAATTGGCCTAAAAATTCACCTGATTGTTCTGTAATGTGGGCTAAGTCTGGAGACTGTTGCACATGAACATCCCAGGAGATCAGCAATTATAGAAATACTCAAACCAGTCCGCCTGGTACCCACAATCATACTTTAAAAACACTGACACTGCATGTTTTCCCTGTTGTGATGGTTGATATGAACATTACCTGAAGCTGCCAGGCCATATGTGTATAACTGCATGCACTGCACTGCTGTCAAACAATCAGCTGATTAGATAATCACATGAGTAGGTGTACCGTAATAAAGCGCTCGGTGAGTTTACACTACTCGTGATCTGGAATACGTAACATATTAAAATGAGTAATGAAACGCAAAACAGTGACATTGACACCAACAAGCAAATCCTGTATCTAACAAACTGTATTAGAGTGATTGGCCTGTTGTCTGTGGTTTATTGTGAAGCCGGCGTGGGGTGTGTCTTTACATCTAAAAATAAGGTCTGATAACACACAGGGTTTGACTCTCCGGTTGACTCATCCGTCTTGCTTGTTTGAGCTCAAGCTGGGAAATCTCTGTCTGTGAGAAGACTTTTAACTGGGATAATGAAGACAAGAACTCTTACAGAGCCGCAGGGTTCCTCTGTAGAAGGCTTGGATGGATGTGAGAACGATTGTATCTGTTATAATTCATGTAAGGGGTGGGATTTCCCAGAGCATAATTGAGTCATACGAAGGGCCATATCCCCCCACGCCCCTTCATTCACACACTAGCATACACAAACACACAGTACTTCACCACTATGGGCGAGCGAATTCCAAAGCGCTGATACACGACAAGCCCACTGAGACAATAGAAAAGGTTCATGACACACTGAGAGAGCATGTCAGAAATGCCAAACACAATAAAGAGTCCATATGAATTAAATACCTTCATTACTACATCACTGGAGACCTTATTATATCACCATTATTAATTAAATAGCTTTATTACTTCATCATCATGAATTAAATACCTTCATTATTACATCATCATGAATTAAATACCTTATTACATCACCAAAATTAATTAAATAGCTTTATTACTTCATCATCATGAATTAAATACCTTCATTATTACATCATCATGAATTAAATATCTTTATTACTACATCTTCATGAATTAAATACCTTATTACATCACCAAAATTAATTAAATAGCTTTATTACTTCATCATCATGAATTAAATATCTTCATTACTACATCTTCATGAATTAAATACCTTCATTACTTCACCAATATTAATTAAATAGCTTTATTACTTCATCA